>CM067535.1:6814700-6852200 GCA_034509925.1 Hirudinaria manillensis | reverse complement strand
GAGGCTGTCGACACTGTTGCTGTTGTTATCAGCGAAGCAGTGCCTTCCGAGGTTGCAGCTTTTGATGCCAGCCATAGAATGGCCTCGCTGGATTGTTGGACCACTTCTCTGATAAACATCAAATCAGTCGTGGGATCTTCACTCCAGGTGAAAAGGTTTTTACCTGGAGTGAAGATTTCATCTGACGACTTCAAATTGAACGATCTATTCCATTCAATTAACTTTTTACACATTTTCCTTCACGGGGAAGATGTTGGCTGTCTTCAAATTTATATATTAATATCTTGTTTATTTATTTGTTTATTTATTCATTATTTATTTATTTATTTGCTTATTTATTTATTTATTTGCTTATTTATTTATTTATTAGTTAAATTTTTAACTGAATATTTTTTTCTTTCGACTAGTGATTTTGAAACTTGCGGAATCTTTTAAAACTCTTTTAAAGTCGTTAAGGTTGTCACAATATTATTTACAACATTATTTTTAAAATTCATTAATATTAAGATTAATTAAAACTGTAAACAACTCTCAAAGTAGATTTTGAATTCAACATTTCCTATTAAAACAGCAGGGACTTCAGAACTTTGAATTATAAGTTATTATTATTATTATTATTTCATAACTAGTTAAGTCATTATTTATATCATTAATAAATTATTTTATTATTATTTATTATCATTTTATTATTATTTTTAATTATTTTAATTATTTTAATTATTTAATTATTAATTATTATCATTTTATAAATATTCACTTATTAATGTTTACCGTCTTTTAATTCTCAGAGATTGAAGTGCAGGGAATCATTAAAGATTTCGTTAGTTTGGTTAATCATTTAATAATTATTATAATTTATGATAATTTAATTAATTATTTAATTTATTCAATAATTACATTATTGATCTGAAATGTTTTATTAATTCTGTTTTGGGCGAATTCAAAGATAAACGGATGTTTTTCGTGCAGCAATTATTTATAAATTTGGAAAGTTTTGCAAAATATTCCAGGAAATTGTGAGCTTATATTTTCTCTCACGCGACTTTTCATGGAACGAAGTTTTTAATAATTTCTTGCGTAATTTGCGAATTAAATCGATATATTATAAAATTATTATGTACTTAAATATGTACTTATATGTATGGACAGTCAGCAGAAATTTGGCACTTCAAATCGAGGGAATTAAGGGATGAACCCTTGACCTGACGTCACCGACTTATATATTATACCATTTTTATGTACTTATATTAATGGGCAATCAAAAGAAATATTTGGCACCTCACTTCTGTGAATATATTGTGAATATTCAGATATTCTCGAAAATATTTTATAATAATTCATATAAATTCCTATAAAAATACATAAGTTTCTCTGATGTACAACTCACCATCTTCGTCATTATAGAAGTGAACATTATATAAAGAACATGTATTACTCGTTCTAATGACAATGTTGTTGATGATGATGATGATGATGATAGATCACGTGATCCTGCAATCACTGTATAGAATGTATGTTTAAATGGATAGCCATCTATAAGCTACGATTTCGTCAGAGTGATTATGATTATGATGATGACGATGGTTATAATGACGGTAGTGACGATGAGTATTCAGTTTTACATATAAGCTAATAGTGAGTCTTAACATTAACAATGTTATTAATCATCATCATCACCACCATCATCGTCGTCGTCGTCGTCGTCACCGTGGAAGTTGATGCAATTAGACTCCTTCTTTGTTGCCAAAAACATTCGATACTTCAAAATCGATAGCCACATTCTAAAAATAGCCTGGAGCAGATCTATTTATATCTGGCCTTGATATTTATGTCCGTTCCTTTGAAACCTTGTTAACCTTGTTTCTGGTTATCGGTTATTTTTATCACGTCGTGCTTTTGTTGCATTGAATAAATCTTTTAATTTTTATAATGATGAAAATTAACTGGAATGATTTTAAATAAAGATCAAAAAGACGTCGTTTTGAGCTCGTTTCCGATTGGAAGACTAAATATAGAAATTATGTCCGTGTTTGTTTAATAACTTAACTTTTCTTTGTTGTCTATATATATAGAATAGTATTTATAGAATCACTAATTAGCTCCAATTATTTAATTAGACGTGGAATTCATTCAGATTTTCCATTAAGTTTGTTGCAATTGTTGCCCAAAGTTTAAAACAATCTGTTTTGGTGGACGGCAGTGCTTGCCGCACTCTGCTCAATAAATACTGCCACTGAAATCCACTGAATCCATTAATTTTTCTTTTTTCTTTTTGGTTTTTAGTAGTTCCATGCTTTGAAGGAATAGGGTGTTTAATGTCTTGAATTGTCACCTGGCGAATTGGCGAAGCTTGTCGTTGTTGAAAAGTTTACAGCTCCCGGGATCATTATAATTGACATCGTGAGGTTGCGCAGTCATGTGCAGTACCTAGGCCCTTAGGGGACTCACGGAATTTAGTAGCGCCGCAAAACGATAGGAAAGAATTTATGTCGTAAATGTATATTGGAGTGGAGTGAAATTGTTTAAATTCCAATTTTTTGTTTAAAATATGCATATACTATCATAGAATATATATACAAAAATTTATCTTTGTGTATTTGTGTCTTCTGCCCTCTGCTAGACGATTTAACACGACACCGTATTGTCAGTTGTAAATATATGCGAATATTTCAAATGCGAGAATAGATCTATTTTTTTAATAGTGAAGTTATCGATTAGATTTAAAACAGGACTAAATGTTTAAGTATAAATTATTAAAAAAATCATATATTAAATGTTAAGCACATCGCCGCTTAATTTTAATCTGTTATTTTTGAGCACTGCATCAGGTGCTGTGTTGCCTCTTTGGCAGTAGCAATCGGGAAAATGTCTATGAGCAAATGTTTTAGAGTTTATCACAAACTCGATCCACCATATAGCATTTTGTTGGAATGTAGAAACAAAGAAGACACACTGATTTTTGAGTCCGGTGTCATTGCAGCGTTGAGTTTGTATCTTTCGTTTCCTCACTACAACTCATGCTTTATCTATTTATGATAAATTTAAAGAATTACGAATTTATTTATTAAAAGATTATTTAATTGATTTGATTTCTTAGCGCCCGCTCAAACCGAAGTCATCAAAAAGTCTTACTTGAAGCTATTGGATGCTTACGGTTGTTTGGGAATATTGAATCTCCCTTCTGGTACGATTTATTTTTAGCTGAAATTTTGATTGTACGTTACCATAAACTGAGTAACTTTATATAGGACGTGAATCACATTCGTCTTTACTGGCATTTGTCACTTCTTGTGTATCTGTGGGAAAGATTGGAGAAACGGACATTTACAAAATATCTGGAGTATCATTTGTCTCTCTTCAGAATTCTCCCCAAGATGAGGAGAAAATTTTAGAGGTGAAAAAGTTTTTAAGTGCTGGAACATTCTATTTCTCATGGTCAGCTGCTGGGCTAGATTCATCAAACCATTTTGATTTGAGCATCTGTGCTCAGAAGCATCTTGATAAAAGTAATGTTGATGACAGGTTTTTCTGGTAAGACTTATTTTTTTCTTTGTGATTTTTGAGATCTGTTTGTAACATCATTAATTAATTAAGTAGCACAACTGATGATTTGCTAAGCACTGAGTGGAAGCTATTGTTATGTTTGTTTAATTTTTTTTAAATTATTATTAATTATAATGAAACCTTCTACAATACAGGAACAAGCAGCTCCACGTACCTCTCAGGCACTTTGGAATCGACTGCAAGTCTTGGCTGCTGAAAATCATGTGCGGAGGGGTGGAGATTAGGACCATTTATGCCGCCCAAAAGCAGGGAAAGGCCTGTCTGATCTCGAGACTGAGTTGCGAAAGGGCAGGGACGAGATTCAACGTCAGGGGAACGAATGACGAGGGACACGTGGCAAACTTTGTGGAGACGGAACAGGTGAACGTCCATGGCTTCTTTGAACTTTTTATTTGATTTTTATTTTGAAATGAACTTTTAATTTGCTTGAGTGATTAAATGGTGAACATGAACTGATGTTGCATGCTGGAAAAAAAGGAGATATTAATTATTACAATCAAAAGTAATAAAGTTGGTCAAATGAATAAATAAATGCATGAAAATATAATTTATGCAAATGACCATGTATGTCCATGTGTTTGTTACACTTCAAGTTTGTTGCTTACTTGTTTTGTACATCATTTGCAAAGAATTTCAATCTAATTAGCCATTAAAATAAATTAAATTTAAAAAAATTCATTAATTTGAAGGTGATTTACATGGAAGATAGCATTGCTTCATTCCTTCAAACAAGAGGATCAGTACCATTGTTTTGGGAACAACCAGGATTTCAGGTGATTTTGAATTTTATTTTTGTTATTATTATTATTATTTAAAATATTATTTGTATGAATTGTTGGTCAATAATTGTTGGTCAGAGGCATTTGCTGAGAAATAAAATTAATTAAAAGATACACATTTGATTCAACACTTACCAGAAATATACTCAAAAAAGACCTCATTAATATTTATTATTAGCACCATTAATTTGACATTTATTGATAAAATTAATTAAAAGATACACACTCGATCCACCCCTTATCAGAAATATACTCGAAAAGATCTCATTAATATTTATTAGCATCATTAATTCATAATTTATTGATCCTCCAAAGGTTGGTTCCCATAAGGTGAAGATGTCCCGCGGTTACGAAGCTTCGGCGTCTGCCTTCGATCGCCATCTTTCCCTCCAAAAACAAATTTACGGCAAACAGGTGCTCGTCAATCTGCTCGGATCCAAAGAGGGAGAGCACACTCTTGGTCAGGCTTTTAAGGTTCGAACGCTTTCACTTATTACGATTAATTAATTAAGTGCTGCAGTAATTAGTTAAGTACTTGACAAATAATAAAAATGCTCAATTGTTGTCAGAAATCGATTAACTTTCAAAACAGGTTAAATTCCCTTGGGGTGTATCATGAATTTGTGATTTTTTTTTTATGTGATTTGTGCTCTTTTGATTAGAGTTTTGAATTTTGAATAAAATAAGTCACACAAAAAAAAGAAAAAATATTATTACAATTACAAAGTGCTGCAGCAATTAGGCTTCGTTAAGTACTTAACGAATAATAAAAACGTTCAATTGTTGTCGTAACAATGCGTTGATTAACTTTTGAAATGAATTTCAGAGCCACCACGAAGCATCCAAGTCCAAGCACGGGGACGCAGTGTCCTTCATCACCTTCGACTACCACCAGGAATGCAGGGGTGGTTCACTTAAAAACCTACAGAAGTTGAAAGATGTTCTCAAGAAATATGTGCAGGAATTTGGCTTCTTTTTCAGTCAGGACTCGAAAGTTGAAAGGTTTTTGTCGGTTATTTGATTTTAAATTGTTAATATTGTTATATATATATTCAGCCACTTCAGTCTGGATACTATTATAATTGTTAATTATTTTTAAATATTATTATAATTGTTTGTGTAAAATATTCAGATTTATTAAGCATTTGGATTCATTAAAAACGTTAACAATGTAGTCATTTGTGAAACACTTTTTGCCTCCATCTTAACAAGGCACCAAGTTGGAAGCATTAGGACCAATTGTTTGGACTGCCTGGACAGAACCAACTCGGTCCAAACCATGATCGGGTTGGAGGTTTGTGAACCGGACTCATTATTTATTTATTTATTTATGTTAATGAGATCTTTAATTAGGCATAACTCGTGTTTAAACTCCATTATGAGTCTTGTAGTCGAGCAGTCAGCATTATTCATAAGGCTGTGCGCTGATTTGCATATTCAAACGGGTGATAATTGGCCGAGCACATTAATAATTTATCACTTCCTCATCCTCTCCCCCTCCCCCTCTTCTAGGTTCTGACAGAGCAACTTGATTGTCTTGGATTGCTGAACAAGGCACAAATGAAGTCGAGATTCGAGGAAGTTTACAAGAACATGTGGACGTTGAACGGGGATCACATCAGCAGGATTTATGCAGGCACAGGAGCACTCGGAGGCGGAAGGTCAAAGGTCGTTGATCACGCGATGACGTTCGATGCCGGGCGTAATCCGCATTCATAGCTCACCAAAGGATATAAATATTTTTAATTTCTAATTCAGTTGTCATTTGTTGTGATTTTTATTTTTTTATTTTTGTGAATTTTTTATATTTTTCTTGAAATAAACGATTTATTTCGATTAAGGCCCAAGATGCGGCGAGGTCGGCCAATAGAACGATCCAAAACAATTTCCTGGACTCCACGAAGCAAGAGGCCATCAACTTCCTCCTCCACGGAACGACAGAAAGTGTCGAACTCTCGGATAAAGTTCAGACGCTCTTCGACACGATGGACCTTCCACGTGAGTGATTGAGTGAATCGATTCTTGGAAAATAAGTTTTAGGGACATTAAGGGCCACATGATTAATCAAGAAAAGTCTTTTTTCTTTTTCTTATTATTATTGTGGTTATTATTATTATTATTATTATTTATTATTATTATTGTGGTTATTATTATTATTATTATTTATTATTTTTTTTGAGTTTATTCAAATGTCAAAGAAACAGAAGTAATCAAAGAAGCAAATTATACATGTACCATTTATTTAAACAAATTAATACTAATTATTATTATTATTGCCATTATAGCTGAAATAAAAACAAAATTGTAATAATTTTAAATCTGTGCATCATAATCACATTGCACATTGGATTGTTCTGATGACCTTAAAACCTGTCTACAGGGAAATTTTGCATGAAAATAATATCCCCATGAGGAGTTTGTCCCTTTTATCAGGTGTAAAATGTTAAACAAAAGTAAAATCTGTTCCTAGCAAAAAATGGCCCTTAAGTCAGGTTTTACCATATTCTTGGGTGCCCCAGTTTACAGGCTTTACTGTACAATCTTGCATCTGCATTTCCTCCAGTGCCATCAGGAGTCTTGAGGAGAGCCATCGAGAACTTTGGGGAATATTCCACGACTTGCAACGTCAGGATCTCCGTGGGGACGTGGAACGTCAACGGAGGAAAACATTTCCGCAGCATCGCATTCAAACACGAACACGTCACCGATTGGCTCCTCGATCTGCCAAGGACGAGCGGAGGTAATTCGTTTCCTGACGTTCGTTCAGTCGTTCGTTTGTTATTCATTTGTTCAGCTGTTGATGTTTTAAAAGTTAATTGATTAATTTTTACAAGTTAATTGATTCAAAATGTGACCATAGGAATTTATATTGTTTGGAAGTTGTTTGGTCATAAAGGAAAAATTTAAGGTTAAAAAGAATAATTTGTTTGTTTATTTGTTTCAGACATGTTGCTGCCTGATGTTGATTATTTCGCTCCAAGCGATATATTTGCCATTGGATTTGAAGAAATTGTTGATCTTAATGCTGGAAACATTGTCAGTGCGAGGTAAGTTCCGTTGCTTGTTTATTTAATTATTATTATTATTATTATTATTATTATTATTATTATTATTATTGTTATTCTACAAATTGAAGGTCCACTGGTATGAGTTTGTTCATATCACTTATGAGATCAAAAACATTGGCTGCAGAAAGCAGTTATAAAATTAAAGTTATAATTAGGCTGTAATTAAGTTAAATATGCATATTATAGTTAAGGTCGTCATCATCATCATCATCATCATGATTATCAACATTAATTAACATTGAATTTATTCATCATCAAGTACACAGAACCAGAAGGATTGGGGTATCTACCTGCAGAAAAATATTTCTCGTGAGCACAAATACATCATTCTGACCTCGTCGCAACTCGTTGGCGTTTGTCTCTTCGTATTCATCCGCCCCTATTTGGCTCCTCACGTCAAGTTTGTTGTTGTTGTTGTTCATTTAAATTAAATCATTTGGTCAAAATTTGTCGGAATAATCGGTCAGTCGTAAAATTGAATAAAGATCAATTTTAATCTTCAACGCATGACATGTCAATTGAATGATCTTTTCAGTTTGACTTTAATTATGATTGAGTTGCATTATTTTAGAATTACTGAGTTATTATAATGATAATAATGCTATTAATATTTATAATAATATTATTGTTATTACTAATTATATTATTATAAGATATATATATATATATTGGATTAGGAATAAGTCTCCTTAATAAGAAATTTCCTGGATTTCTAGTTTCATTGATTTTTTTTCATGTCATCTTTTTAGGAATCTTTCGGTCGTGACCGTAAAAACCGGACTCGGGGGTGCAACTGGCAACAAGGGGGCGGTGGCCATCAGGTTCCAACTGTTCAACACGTCCGTCTGCTTCGTTTGTTCTCACTTTGCCGCCGGGCAGTCGAATGTCAAAGAAAGGAACAACGACTTCCATGACATCGCCAACAAAATTACATTTCCTCTGGTAATCGTTTGGTTGTCTTTGTCGTAGTCGTCATCGTCGTAGTCATCGTCATTTCTTTTTGTTATGAGTTTATTAAAGTATAAAAATAGCAACTGAAGCAATAAAAAATAGCAAATTAAGCATGTACCATGTTGAAGAAACAATTATGTACATAACATAAATGAAACAAATAGACCTAAAAAACAAGCAAAATAAACTCAAAGGGTCAGCCTTAAGGAAGCACAGGCTTCCGCTAGACTGACCGATCCTGAAAATCCCAATCTATTTAACACAAACATGTAAACTCAAACAATTGAGTAGTTAAGAAAGTTGTTTCTTAATGTTGATGATTAAAATAAACAAAACAAAACAATGTACAATTCAAAGGGCAAGAAGGTCTGGCATCACGACCACCTGTTCTGGTGCGGAGACTTCAACTACAGAATCGATCTCGGCAAGGACGAGGTGAAGGAGTTTATCGGCCAAAAGAATTGGCAGGCGTTGCAGGCACACGACCAGCTCAACGTTCAGAGACAGGCTGGAAATGTAAGTTCGGTTCTTGATCGATCGATCGATCGATTGCCCTGGTTCAGGTCACGCTAAGGGCCTCGGATTGGTCCTCCAAGGATGCCATAGTTCATACCATGCCATTGAACCACGTCCATGGCATCGTCAATGCCCTTCTGACCCCGCTGACCTGTGGTGCCCTTTCCATTATGCTTCCCTAGTGGCTAAAGAAAGTGGCTAATAAATTGGCCGATCGCAACAGACGAATATGTTGCATCTATGTAGTGCTGCAAAGGAGGAATATGAAATCAATAAAGGTCAAATTAATGCGAATTAATTAATTAATTAAAACAAATGTTCGATTTAATTGCTCGCCAGGTGTTCCAAGGATTCAACGAGGGTCCGACGAATTTTGCTCCGACGTACAAGTACGACTTGTTCTGCGACGACTATGACACCAGCGAGAAGTGTCGGGTGCCAGCCTGGACCGACAGGGTGCTCTGGGTCTCGAGAACGGCTCCAGGTCGGGTCTTGCTTCTCGTGCCCTTGTGGTGTTGCGACGTTGTGATGACGTTGCTTTGTACAATTTATTGATTCTTTGTGTGAAGTTTCATATTCAATAATGTCAGAATAATTGGTTAATTTAATAATTGGTTTTTTTAAGGATTATTTTGCCTCATGTTTATTCATTTAAATTTGACGATAAGAGGACAAAATTCGTAAAGTCTTGATTCTGACTTCCTTGGATAATTATGTTATCTGTTGTATTGGACCATCATATCTTATTGTACCAACATATGTTGCTGTATTATCACATCGTATCATATCACATCGTATCATATCATGTTGTATCTTATCATGATTATACTGTTGTTAGGCAATCAAAATGTCAACAAATGCAAACTGCTCCTATACAACAAATCAGAACTCAAAACTTCTGACCACAGGTTTGTTTGTCAATCATATTTATTTCTTAATTAATTATTTTTTTCATATAAGACTTAGTTTAAACTGAAGCTTATTTTCAAATCCTTCTGGTTTTATAATTCATGTTCTGATTGCACATGTAAATCATTGTATAACCTGCAAGAACCTATCACTTCTCAACACAATGATAACAAATAACCTCCTTTATTTCCTTGTTCCGCAGACCCGTGATGGCAATCTTTGACGTCACCGTCCTGAAATGCGATCCCGACAGAAGGGCAAACGCCTTGAAGCAGTCCATTTTGTTTCACGGTCCGACGGACGCGACGGTCACGGTCGACATCCTCTCGGAAGGTTCGAATGTCGACGAAGAAGTTTTGGACGATTCCGTCGTCGATGCCGTCCTGGAAAAACTCTCGGAATCTGGAGAGGTCGTTCTCGTTAGGTGGGCATCGCCTCTTCTCTTTTGGATAAGATGGTGATGATGATAATAGCAATGATGGTGACGATGATGATAGCAAGATGATGGTGATGCTGTTGATGATAGCAATGATGATGGTGATGATGATGATAACAATGGTGGTGATGATAACATTTGTGAGCCCATAAATGATGCCGCACGATTGGATTCGAACTCCGAACGCAGGTTCACGAGCAACACGACCTTGGACTTGACCTTCAAAACGGGGCAGCAGGCCCTCGCCTGCCTCGGCTTCGATAACTTCGAAATGGAGAACATGAAACTTCGCATTGCACCGAAGAATGGAAACTGGTTGGAATTTTTGGATGACGAGTTGAACGAAGCAGGAAGGAGGGGAGCGGTCGACGTGGAACATTCGGAAGATGGAAGCCTGGTCTGCGACGATTCCAATTTGCTGCTGTCCTTTGATTGCGGAGGTTTCTGAAGATCAGTTAAATAATTAATTAATTAATATTATATTTTGCATTTTATTGTCCTATTCTTGAGAGCCCCTAGTGGTGGTGATGTAACATTGTGAATTGCGTGCGATGCGTTATTATGCATTGAATTTGTTTTGCATTTTGTTCTTAAGCATATTTTGATCCCATCAAAGGCTAAGATATTCCACATTTTCTAATCTTCCAATTACTTAATTAATAAATTAATTCAATAAAAACGAATATTTTCAGGCGATGACGACGACGACGATGAAGTGAGCGGCCTAACGAAAGAACAACAATCCCTGGAATCATCGTTCTTTTCATCATTACCATCATCAAGCACTTCATCACCTTTGAGAAATAAATCTAAGACTCCTGGTGGGCCAGCATCAATTAAAACCCCAACTGAATATAATGATAATTATTATTATTATTATTTAATTTTAATAATAATTAATTTTAATAATAAATATATTATTAGTATTGTTATGATATATTGTATTGATAATAATAATTATTATGACATATTATATTGATAGTAACGATTATAATGATAATAATAATATAATAACAATAATGATAATAATATTAATAATAACTTTTAATACTGGAATGGGCAAATAGTCAAGTCTTTAAAATTCTAAGACATGGATGCTTAGTTCAATTGAGTTATGTAAGCAAATTATGAGAATATTAATTGGGTGTAACGTGGTTTAACAGGAATATTCCTAACCCTAGCAGAATAAATTATGATAATGATATCCGAATAAAGTAATTAAAATTCATTAAATATAATCATAATAACCTACCAGTTTATTTTTGGCTTAGTCATAATTTTTTTGCAACTGATGTTTGATTGATATTAATAAATAAATAAATAATAAATTAATTCATAAATAAATAAATTGTTTTATTAACTTTATTAACCCTGCATTTTATCTTTTGCTTTATTAGTGGAACGATAAGCATCATCTCTCTTGAACCATTAAACTCATAAAATTTGACTCATGAATGATTACATAATCGTTGTTAGGATGTGGGACATACATGGATGATTTGCTTCTGTTAACCTTTCCTTCTGGTAAACCATTAATATTAAAGTTTCATTATTTTTATTATTTAACTATTATTATTTAACTTTTATTAATTAACTATTTTTCTGTTTGTTGCTTTTCTTTTTACTAAATAATATTTTATTTAATTTAATTGTTTTCATGGATTCATTTTTAATTTCAAGTTTAATTAACTTGTTTTATATTGTTTTATAAACAAATTTGGACAAATTTGATTCCTATCGTCTAACCCAACCGATTAGCAATTCGTTATGGACCTCCCGAGCAGTCCGGCCACCTTAGAATCGATTCCATTCGCAGAACCTGCTTTGGAGCCGTCCATCTCTCTTCCACTCCAAATGCAACACCAGAGGATGGCCATCACTCCGACCCACTCCCTCCAGTCGAATCACGCGGAGTTCGGCAAGAAGGAAGTCTCCGGTTCCTCCTCCCTCGTCGATGACTTACTCTTCCTTGAAGCAAACAGTTCCGGAAAATCTTCGCCATCTGAATCCGTCACGGATCAAGTAACGTTACTCGCGTTTTGCGTGTTATGTTTTGTATGCCTGCACCTGTTATTATTATTATTATTAATATTGTTATTATTATTATTATTAATATTGTTATTATTATTATTATTAATATTGTTATTATTATTATTAATAATATTAGTAGTAATTTGAGCAGGAATGAGATTGGTTAAGATTTTGGATCTTAGGTGATTGTCAATTGTGATAATGACGGCGATGACGATAGTAATGATAATGATGATTTAACTTTTTATTGTATTATTACACAATTTTTAATAATTGATTTTAAATAATTTTTAATTTAATTCTCAGAAGAAAGTGAAACCTCCCCGTCCCCCCAACCTACCCACCCGACCTCCTCCTCCAAAGTTTTTGAATGCAGTTCCGCAAAAGGCAACACCCATTGCAGGTAAGAATGACTTTAGTGGCTCGTGATTAATTTGCTGATATTTGTTGATTAATATTATTATTATTTGTGTATTATTCAAGATTGTTTGACGTTGAGTGGACTTTTACAAAGTTAATCTGAAAATTGTGTTTTTTGTGATTTGGGAGTTGATGCCGTCAATTATGTTGTTATAGGTTTTAAAAAGAACATCGCTCCTGTCAATGAATGAATGAATGGACAGCAAGCATGTAATAAGTTTAAATAATCATCATCTACAGTTAATCTGAGAATCTACGGATTAATAAGTTCAAATAATCATCATCAACATAACATACACTCATAACAAGTCCTAACAACCACAATCAATAATCGTCTTCATTTCCAAACCAGTTGGTGGCACCTCAAAACAACAGGCATCGACTCACATCGTGAAACCGTTTTACGAGAGCAGGATTGCAACACCTCAGGTGCTTGTTCCGAGTTTAACTTCATCCGTCTGCAAGCAGTTCCTGCAAATGGCTATAATAATTAATAGTATTTAATTGATTAATTAATATTAATGTCATTAATAGTCACTGATAATAAACGTCATTAATAATAATGACAGTCATATCTTATTATCAGTAATAAATTATTATTATTATTATTCATTCTCATCTTCTTAAAACCCACATCAGTCCATATTTATTGTTGTCTCATACTATTTGATCATTTATGCTTTTTTGTTTTTGCCCACTTAAAATATCCACCTAAGTGAGTAAATAACTTACTAGTTAACCCATTTTAAATTATGCTTGTCATTATTATTTAATTATCTCCATATTACCTACATAATTAACTAAACAATTAGAGTCTTACTTGATGCTAAGAAATGGAATAAAATAAAATAAAAGTCATAATCAAATCGATCGCAGAACATCGGATTACCGACGAACGTCACGAGGACGGGAGCCAACAACGTGGAGGAGGCAGAAAAGTTGATAGAAAAACTCATGTCGGACAAGAATTTGAGCCGACCCCAGTTCAAAGATCTTCCTGCAGGTCAGATGTCTGAATTTTAATTAAAGTTTTTAATTTTTCTCTGTTTTGTTATTATTACTATTATTATTGTTGTTTTCATTACCATCCACTGAGTTGTTAAAACTAATTAATTATTGAATAATTAAGAGACTTTAACGAGATTTTTTTTTAAACAGTTAAGTTAGAATTATTTCGCTTCATATTTTCAGCTTAACTATTTCCAAGCATTTTCAATTCAATGATGAACATCTAAATAAATTCTTTTCAATCTAAGTTCAATGCTTTGAAAACCACCTCATGTTCGACTTAACATTCAACAACTTTCAGTCACTCACAACGCGAGACCGAATCTCGGAGAAGTTCCTCCGGCGATGCAAAGAAGTTTCGATAAAAACCAGTCCGCGGTAGGATTCAATGCGCAAAGGGGCACGATTTGGTACTCGGACGCATTCAATTCTTTGCCACTCCAAAGCGAGGACGACTCCTTCCTTCCTCCTCCTTCGTCTCTTCCACCCATTTTGTCCAAAGATCCACCCCCCATCCCCAAGAATCGCCCCAACACCAAAGCACCTCCGGTTCCGTTGCCGAGGAGAGTCGAGCAGACGTCGTCGAAAGACGATGGCGACGGCGATGATGGTATTAACGACGGTCGGGAAGTTTCGGTCGGAGATCTCGAAGCGGAAGTCGCCGATCCTCTGCCGGCGATACCCGCGAGACCGGTCGTACCCTCGAGACCCGCTCCGGCCGTGCCGACGAGGAACGGGTGCCCCCCTCAGCCGAGTTCGGCTCCCCGACCCGCTCCCCCCGTCATCCCGGCACGGGTGGCTCCTCCTCCTGCGATACCTCCGAGGCAAAATCTAGGAAGTTAAAGGCGGCTTTAAATTTTCGTCTCGTGACGTAACCGGCTAGGCTTTATCGTACTCATTCATCTGCAAATAATTGCTTAACGATAATTCACTTGAAACGATGGTCTCTCGAGATTCTGCAGGCAGTTATAGGCTCGATGAGTTTGTTTTAACAAGGCATCAACATTCCAGGTTTGTTGGCCAATTTGTATCAAAGCTCACCTTCATTAATTTATCAATCGTTTGCATTTTATTAAGATCATGCATTCCTCTCGTTAGTTTCAAGTTAGGAAGAGATTTTGTGAGCTGTGTGCGTGTGCAAGGCTTGGCCTCGATCTATCTCCGTGCATTTTATTGGTCGAGAAATGGTCCAATCACAGGACAGAATATTTTCTTTAGAGTTCTTTGTTAGTCTAGTAAGGCATAGATCGAATAATTATGTCTACACGTGCACTCCACACGTTGAAATAAATGAGTTTAGTCAACTTTTAACAAACAAATTGAATGCTCATCACAGTCACTCTTGACTCTCATTTTAAATTATCCCCAAATTATTAAAACATTAAGTTGGCCTCCATTATTGTCCTATTGCAAATAGTCTTGGATTACTAGAGATTTGAGAAAAAATAATAATAATTCCTTCCTGGTTGCAATGTCAATTATGGTCGGTCTTTGATATTTTTCATTTCAATGCAAAACGTTGCGTCATTAAATTGTAGGGAAAACGTTTATTAGTTATTTCAGGGCTTTTAACTCAGGAATAGGAGGGTTACCACGGTGACAAATTATTCGGAACACGACGATTGAAGATTGTTCCGTTACGACGCGCTTGAACGACCTCGTGAAAATTCCAAAAACACTTCCTTCCTCTTTCTCATCTCCGAGCAGTGTCGATAATACACAATGCCAATGCAGGCAAAATTTGAGAACATTTGAGTGGTGATGAGAAAAAGCACGTAAAAAGCCATCTATAAGTAATAAGCATAGACATCTGCACTAGAATTCATTGAACGTCACAACAATAATATTAATAATAATAATAACAATTGAAGGACAGTGAAACAGTTAACGATAGTTAGCGGTTAGCTCAGACCTTGAAGGCAGATCGGAACGTATGTTGCACGCTTAAAGCAATGAACCGATTTGAAAGTTTTATGAGGTGAATCGTTTGAATATCATCCAAAAGTGAGGAAGTATACCATGTCCGCAATTCCAATTCTTTCTAATTCTTATCGCAAACAGACTGATGAACCTTCATAAGTTGATAAAAAAAGAGCTGAAAGCCATCACAACAAAGGGTTCAACGCAAAGCATTACTTCAAAAACATAAACGCAATGTTGTTATCATCATAATCGTCGTCATCTTCTTTATAATTTGCACCATCAAAGCAGAAATGCTCTGAAAATGACTTTTAATGAGAAAAATCTCTTAAGCGACATGATTCCTTTGCAATAGAAAAATAAAGAGAGAAATTAGTCTGTTCAAAAAAGAAGAACGAGAAGCATTCATCATCTGCTTAATTAATATTAAGTTTAATAATTAATTAAGTATACTAATATAATAATTAATAACACGAGCAGTCGTAAATGGTCCGGCATCGCAAGCAACGAATAATGAGACATACTCAAGCAGATGTAAGAGGACAGAGAAATAAAAAGGAAGAGCGACCGACCCTACCGGATCACTCGTTTCCGTTCGTTCCTTTCCTCATGTCCCTCAACTGGCTGATGACGGATCCGATGAACGCCTCCGGGCTCTCGGCAATCTCCGCCACGGGGTCCAAGTAACCGAGGGAGCCGGGGTACTTGAAGTGGCCGGCGGGCTCCGACGAAGCGGATCCGACGCTGGAAGCGCCCGGGGACGGCTGGGCGGGGTGCTTGAGGGAGGACGAGATTTGGATGGGACGTGGCTTGCTGAAGAGAGTCTTCTCGTCCATGTTGGCCTTCGGAGAGTTCGGGCTTTCGTCGTCGCTCAGCTGGAACATGAGCTCATCCTGCTGGGTTTTATTTATTTTTTATTTTATATATATATATTAATACATATTTAATCAATGTTATGCATGTAACAATGCAGTGACCCGGGCTGGCGAACCCAGAAAAAATATTCTTGAAAATCAGTTAAATCATTAAAAAAGAAGTTTGGAAGCTATTAAAACAGAATATTAAACAATCTAAAAGGTGTAATAATAAAACTTTAAAATATTTCAAAAGTCATTGATTATTTAAAGAGCAAAATACCTGTGGCGAAGCTTTTGATGCATCGTCACCTGTTGAAAAATATTAAATAATCAATATATTAAATATTACAAACATTCAAATATTCCCCCAGAAATTGTCCTCGCTAAATTTTAAGACCAGGGGATCTCTTCTATCATCCCCGGACAAATCTTAGAATCAAAGAGTAAATTAACATTCTCCAAAAGGTAAAGAAGGAATCTCTAGGGTCAGTTCAGGGTAGCAGTAGGGTTAGTACTACATAGATGTCTGGTTAGGGTTCCATCAAAGTAGGTAATCCATGCACTGAAACAATTGCAAAAGCAAAATTACAAACCCTTGCTCAAGTTCTTCAAAGGAACTTCGAGGCTCGATTCCTCGTCCTCCAAAGGCGGATCCAACCGAGATGTTTGACGGGAAGCCGGGAGTTTGAAAATGCCGCTCAACCTGGAGACGAACGAAACAAAATGAACGGCCATGAACCAAAAAAAAATTCCAAACTATATAATATAGTTTTTAAATATACAGGGTGTCCACAAAGTCTTTAGACAAGACCGACTGTTACGAAGGACGTGGACTGAAATTGAATATCGTCTAGATGTCCTCCGTGTTACAAATGGGGCTCATGTAGAAATATATTAATGCTTTGAATGAAAACTTGACTATTTACTTGATATTATTTAAACATTTCAGAGATTTCCAACTTAAGTTGTAATATCAATGAAATTTTAAAATTATCTAAAGACTTTATGGACACCCTGTATATATTATAACTACATAACTAAACCATAATTCCTTATAAAAAAAAATCCAAACTCTAAACTATAACTATGTAACTAAACCATAATTCCTCTTATATACGTCCTTCTATAATGAACTAAATGAACTCCATTCACTTTGAACCAGCTCTCTTGATCTTCTTGCTGGTCCTGGTCTTCGGGGACTTGGTCATGTCCAGAACCGAACTCTGCCTCGAACTTCCATTGGACGGAACCAGGGAGGTCGTCGAGGTCGAAGGTGGCAGGAACTGAGTCTTAGACGGAGGTACTCTGCCATTTTAAAAGATTTTAATCGTATTTTTTAACAATTTATCAATTTAATTCGTTATATAATATCATGCAATAGGAATGCATTATTCATTGATTATTATTATTATTATTATTTATTATTATTCCATTCTTAACAATACAAGTTAAATGCATCATAAAACATCTTTAAATATTCTTTGAATACAAATTAAATCCACACGAATATCATCAGAACTCATCGATGGAAAATACAATACGGAACCCGATCCACCAGGAAAATAAAACGAACGAAGGAAGGAACAAAGGAAGAAAGGAACGAAGGAAGAGAAGAAAACGTTACTCAATGTCCGCGGCCGATCCGACGAATTCGTCCTTCTGGAACTTCTGAGCCGCTTCCGTGTACGGCAGATTGATGTTGAACGAGTCCCAGTATTGGTCTTTGATCAACTCCGGATGTTCCTGATGCATTCCGTCCACGATCATGTAAGCCATCTGTCGTTATGATGAGTTGTTATGGTGAGTAGTTATGGTGAGTCGTTATGGTAAGTCGTTATGGTGAGTCGTTATGGTGAGTTGTTATGGTGAGTTGTTATGGTGAATTGATATTATGAATATCATCAGAACTCATCAAAAACATAGCATAAAACACCTTTCGAATATGCTTTGAATACAAATTATGGTGAGTTGTTTATGATGAATTGTTATGGTTGTCGTAGAAATTGATAATCAGTCAAGTGTTGCCTGATTTTTTCCTGCTTTTTTTATTTTCTATTTTTTAATTTGTATTTTCTAAATCATTTTAATTTCTTTAATTCCTACTTTTTAAATAATTAATGAGATGCTCATAAGCCTGCCATTCGAGGTTGAAGTGTGAGGCTGTTAATCATGTCACAAGCCATCATCAGCTGATTGGAAAAACCCTACCTCATCTCCCATTGTGATGATTGATGTAATTATCAATGCATCAATGCTTCAACAAATGCATCAATGCTTCAACAAATGCATCAATGCTTCAACAAATGCATCAATGCTTCAACAAATGCATCAATGCATCAACAAATGTATTTGGAAATGAAAAACCTCGTATTTTGTGCCATGCCATTGTCGAGATGGAAAGATCGAAATCGACATGACGACAAAAGAGATAATTTTGCAAATGCTTTCGTGAAAGAAGGGCCAGCATTGACAGAGAATCGTAGAGAATAATAAAGGAGTTGTTAGAATAATAAAGGAGAATAATTCTTTTCAAATTATCTGCCAACTGTAGTCAACTGACGTCCACGAGGTAAATAATAGCAGGACCTGCCTTTCTTTGCTGTTACCAAAATAAGCATCGTCGTCATCATCGTCGTCGTCGTCATCACCACTTGAACATCAAAGACAAAGTCAATTTAGAAAGAACCATCAGTTCCACTAGGTCTTCATTGAAAACATCCATTTAATAAGGACTGAAGAATTTTTGGTGTTTAAAAAAAAAAACAATTTGTTTTATAATAAAATAAAATAAAATCTATATTCATAAAAACCCAACCTCATCTTGACAAAATGTTTTGACAGAATCAATGTGATTTACAAATCAATAACAAAAGACTTAAATTGTCTGATTAAATGCTTCAATTCCATATTGGACATTATGATAATTAAAAATAAACATTGAGTAATTATCCGCCCAAAAGCTATGATGAATGCATGTGAATGAGTATCTGCATATGGTATATATTTAAGCAACGTTTTAAACTTATATACCAATAACAACAATAATAATAATAATAATATTAATAATAATAATATTAATAATAATAATATAATGTAATAGTTCATAATTAAACACGTATGAAACAACTGGACTCACAGGAAGATTACTGTCGATCATGTTGTTCACATCAAAATCATCATCATCCTCCCCAAATGGATTCACCAAACTCTCAGCAACCTGTTTATGTTTGAGTTAACGAATTAAATGTCTAAGTGTTAATTAATTTATTAAACAATGCCTTCTGTTTAAGCTATGAATAATAATAATAATGACCATAATAATAGTAATAATAATAATAATAATAATAATAATAATAATAATAATAATAATAATAATAATAATAATAACAATAATAATAGTAATAATAATAATAACAATAATAATAGTAATAATAATAATAATTATGGAGACTCAGAAGAGGTGAGAAACGAACCTTGAGCCAACCCATGTAGAAGAGGAATTGAAGGAAGGTGAAGAAAGGAAAGTAAAGGTCTCCGTATCTTCCGCTCTCCAGGAACTGTCGACCCATGAGGCAGGAGATGAAGAACATGTACACGGCTATGGTCACAACCTAAGGCAAGAGTTTAATATTAATACTAGGAATAATAATAATAATAAATAATAATAATAATAATAATAATAAACAAATAAATAATAATATGTTCATTAACATTAGATGACAGTGTAAACATAATAACATATACATGGATATGGTCACCACCTAAGAGTTTAAAATTTAATATTAATACTAAGTAATAATAATAATAATAATAATAACAATAATAATAATAATAATGATAATAAATAACAATACTAAAGATTAATAAACAACAATAATAATAATATGTTTATCGGTGTAAACATAATAATATAATCATTATTATTATTATTATTATTATTACATGATAATCTAAACATAACGTGTTTGTTATTGTTATTAAAACGTTGCACTTAATGCCAGCCAATTAAATACCACATTAGACATTTAAAAGTGAACCAAAACAATCTCACCTGAGTGTATACGAGGGGCACCGTGACGTTGTCGAATGCAAACAACGAACCGCATTTTCCTCGATACTCGTTGATCTCCTGCAAGTCGTTAATTGATTAACGTTTGTTAACGACTTGGTATTTAAATTACAATTTATTTATTAATTTATTTATTAAATTATAATTTATTTATTATAATTTAACGATACGTCTGAGTGACAGTGTGACTGGACTTTTGCAGATGATTGGTAGGTTTGAAGCATATTTTAAAGATCAAAGAAATACATGTTAATTATTGTTATGATGATAATTGGATAATAATATTAATAATAATAATAATAATAATAATTATAATAATAATATTAATGACATTAATGACCATAATCATAATAATAATAATAATTAAATAATAATAATAACAATATAAAATATTATAATATGAGTTCTGAATAACTGACATCTATGAGGGTCTTCACAGAGAAATCATCCTTGATTCTTCCTTCCTTCCTTGCCCTTAAGACGAGACTCGCAGACCAGATGAGAGGAACAAAATATTTATTGGAATTTGTCTCCATGTTCTCCAAAATCTTCTGCTCGTTTGGCTCCAAGAATCCTAGAAGATGTTGTCGTTAAAGATGGTGAGAGTTCTATGACTCCATGTTATTTCCATGAATAAACAATAAATAAATAATTTTTTCTAAATAATCAAGTAAATATTATTTACTTAATATTATTATTATTATTATTATTATTATTATTATTATTATTAAATATTAAATCAAACAAGTTCTCGAGTGCAAGTTCTCGAAGGAAAGTTCCCGGGCGCCCGACAAATAATTGCCGTTTGTTTGCGAATAATTGGTGCGGCCAATTACGTGTCATTCAAAACAAGGCAAATAAATCGTTAATTAATATTCAATCGTTGACAGAAAATCAAATCTAACCGGCTCGAGCAAGAAGTTAAAATAAAAACAACTCTAATTTAATGAATTCTTAAATAATAAATAATAATTTAGCAATCAATTTTTATTCCTTGGCGGACTCCACCTGCATCGGTCATGTGTTGAAGCGTCGGAAATCTTTTCTTGACGGGCGGACAGATGGCGGCCATGGTCATCACGTGCGAGAGACACAAGTACCTCATGATGGTCCTCCTCATCATCCGACCTCTGTCGTCGATGCCTGATGAATATTCATTAATTAGCTCGTTAATATTAATCGGCTCAGAGTAATCGTTCACGTTTGATTTGCCTGACGTGAATTTTTAGAGAACGTGCAATTGAAATAATGCAATGAATTAATCAAATGCATTTTAATATAAAGCGTTTTAATGGTTGATAGTTTACATAATCATTGAGAAAAAGAAAAATAACTACTTGATTAAAAATATGATTGCCCACTACATTTTAATAATCATAATCTAGTAATATTATATCAATGTTATATCAAATTAAAAGACTATTTAATAAACATTTGATAATCTTTCATACTAGCCTGTTATCAGAGCAGACACAAACATGGCCATTCTTGTTGGATAAGGAATTGTTTTAAACATCTCCCAAAATCTATTTACCACCACAGATACATAAAAACCAAGCACAAATGCCAATGGAATCAAGTTGTTAAATTCCTGGCAATATACTGAAATTTTCTCAAAAACCCTGGAAACAATAATACTTGGAATAGTCATAAGGCAACAAATTACACCAACTTTAACTACCTTTTGGCTGGATCATTTAAAATATATCTATAGGAATAGCTTAGAGAAAAAAATAGTGCAGCAAAAACTGCAAAATCTTTCCAAAGTAATTTGTAGATGCTTCCACGCCATCTGCAAAATTTACATGAATTGATTAAATTAATGATTTAAAGGCAATCGCGCACAAGTACGAAACAAGGTAAAATATAAACAATGGCACCTGAGGAGTAGTTTCAGAAAGCAGGAAAATGAAGATGTCGCTACTTCTTTTGAATACGACACAGTCATATTATGTTTAAAAATCAAATCGCATGCAAAACAAACTTGAAAAAAAAAGTTGCGCGACTCGATTTCCCCAATCTGCGAACCTTCACTTTCTCCGCTTGTTACAAAACCACTAATTTCTATACAAACAAATAAAAACTAGGGTTGTGCATAATTTTTTTTAAACTTTCCATTAAAGGGTTAGAAATAGTTTATAAATTTGATTAGCATTCACATCAAATATATTGAAAATTGGAATTTTGGTTACGTTTTTAAATATTCCTTTGGCAAATTGATGTATACAGGTGTAAATGCGACATATTGCAGATTTGCTATAAAATACGAGCATCTGCAGATGTCCTATTTAGTTTTGCACATGTCTGCACGGTACGATTTCATAAATTAAGTTGTTTTTATGAATAATGTTAAGCATTATTTGTTATTTACGACTCAAAATTGAAAGGTGGCAGTTTGTTTCTCGATTTTTTAAATTTTTGTGTAAGCTAGCGGCACTTTTTTACTCGTCCTTTTTTGTATAACTTGACTTTTTTTGTTTTTCTTTCACGAAACTGATATTTGCAGGGAGACTAAAATGAAAACTTCAGCCTGAAATGCCAGGTCAACAAAGACCAACAAGGATGCCTGGTCTAAGCACCGAGCCTTTGCCCAGAAGAGCTTTCTGTACTGAGTACTGCATGTACAAATTCCTCACCGTTCTTTATGGAGTGTCATATTTTGTGAGAAACATACATTAACGTACAATTTGTTGTATTTATTATTAAATTTCCATTATTAAAAAAAAGTAAAATTATATTCTATCCTGATCTAATTTCGTTATTAATTATTTCGTTATAAAATTTACAATATTACAATATTAAATTTAATTGTCTTTAAAGACAATATACGACGCTAACTTAGAAATTGTGTAATTCAATATCATTGTCTCATGCAATATTATCGAAACTAACAATACGAAGTTAAATTATTTATTCTGTTTTCATTACATATTAACAATTATGTTATTATTTCATTTATCATCGACATCGAATAATTCGATTGTTTACAGCTTTTAAATCATTCACCTGAAACGATTGCTTCCATATCATCATCATCATCAGGTGATGTTTGTTCACTCATGCATGGCCTGTGCCATCAAGTTACGCATCGCCGGAGCTGTTAGATTAAGCGTGTGCTGAATTAATGATGCTATTGAATTAGTCTTGTGTAGTTCGGTCTTTTAATTTAGCAGTTATTACTATATTTATTACAACAATAATTTTAATTATTCAACTACTACAATAAGAACTACTTAATATTCACGAACTTTGATAAACCAAAGATACAAAAGTCAGAGGCACATAAAATGCGAATTTATTACTAACTAGTGGTGCCCAGCCACGCGTTGCTGTGGCTCAATCTGATTAATTTTATAAGAAAGAAATTTTCTAATATGTTTATTTTTACAATTTCACAAATTTGCGTGAGGGTTACGATAGTTTGAGCTTTTTAATGTCTCTCTAAAGTTTATTTACATAGATCAGGCCTTGACGTCGTCGTCGCAAGATGGCCGGATTTGCGAAAAAAGCGTATTTTTACATGATGTAGTTGTGGCATATATATGAAACTTATATACAAACACTCCCCTGATCGAGAACTATGTTGTGTCAAAATTTCAAAGCAATTGGTACTTTCAGAGAACATTTACATGATACAAACAAACATTGCATTTTTATTTATATAGATAATTAGTCATCAATGGTTGTCAACGTAATTAAAGCAATCGTAATCACACAGCTGACATCATGTCATCACCAACGTCATCGTCGTCGTCGTCATCGTCATCACAGATGATAGGCCTCATCGTGCTGGTCATAGGGGTTTGGGTGGGGAGCATAAAGAGGCAGTTCCAAGCAGTGAACAATATCCTTACCTACCCTGCACTCATATCCGTTGGGGCAGCCCTGATAATGATCTTCACGTCAGCGGTCGGAATCATTGGCGGCGTCAAGGACAAGATTGCACTTCTCAGATCGGTCAGAGTTCTGGCATTTTTTTTTCGAATTAATGAATTTTCGAATTATCCTGGAAATACGGAGACGAACTTTCGCTTGTTTATTGATAATTTATTTTTTTTAATTACTTAATAATTTAAGAGGAAAATAACTCATTAAACAAAATTATTTTCTTAATTCAGTTTCTGTTCATCATATTCGTTGTCATCATCGTTCAACTGGCTGTGGGCATCGTCACTTTTCTCTTCAGAGAGAAGGTTGCAAGATTTGTTCAGCTCATATTCGACATTGTCTGATAAAATAAATTTTACAAAAATAAAAGTCTATTTATTTATTTATAATAAAACATTTAAATTCATGTAAACTAATTAAGTCACTGCATTAGCTGCTGAGATATCCTACTAATTCCTTTAGTTAATTTTATTATTAAATTGAATAAGTTCAAATATTTTATTTGCAAACAAATCAAAGTTATTATTTAAACAAAAAAATTTCAACTTGCAAAAGGTGTTCTTAACAATTGACGACCAAATGGAAAACGCCATCTTCAAGTATTTGGAAGACAAAGATCTGCAGTTGGCTTTCGATTCCATCCAGCAGAGGGTTTGTTTGTAAACATTAAATGTTGATCTCAATGTAGGGAAATACAATAGATACAAAAATTGTATGGGGAAATACAAACATAAACACATTTTTTGTGATTAGTGATGGGAGGAGAGTAAAGAAATCATTCTGGGTCGCCATTTTCCATTTTTTGGACCCGACAGCTAATAAAGATATAATAATAATAATAACAATAATATAATTATAAAAAAATATATACAATACTATTACTGTAACAATACTATTGATAACCTGCTGTTGTTAACCATTAGTTTGTATGTACAACTGTGGCAGACAAAAGCGTTTAGATGATACACCGTGAAATTTTTTGTGATTAACATTTGATCTAGAATTTTTTTTTTGCCGACTTTAGAGAAGTTACAGCATCTTTAAAGAATTAAATTCTACTGAATTATCATAATATATTATAATATTAAGCGTATGATATGAATTATGCTAATTATAACGTGAATGTCGAACAGTTCGAATGTTGCGGTCTCACTACACCACAGAACTGGGAGATGAATGACAATTTCACGTGTTCGAATTATCTGTCCAGAGTGTCATGCAGTGTCCCAGACTCGTGCTGCATGAGAATGAAGCAGGTTGTATGGTCAATACCGCTGTACAGTCAGTAAATAATTGAAATTTGAGTTGAATTGAATCACCAATTGCATATCATGCAATGCCAAGCAGTAGGAATGCAATATCTTAATGTTATGTTGTAATTTATAATAATAGCCCTTTTATGTCATTTATGTCAATACTTTAACCAGCACTTCTTTTTGAAGGCATGAACTTTGTTTCTCAACAACTAGAGATTGATCTAATCCTTTGTCATATCCATCCATCTATTCATACATCCATTTCTATCATAACTTGTTCATAAGAAATTAAACCATAACGGCCTCTTTATGACACGAACAAATACAGAAAATCCATTCACTCTTGACATCAATGTCCAACTACATTTAATAAATACTTTTATAGGAATGCGGTCTAAAGGCCAGGCACCACAGTCCAGTAAGTACCAACTGGAAAAAATAGTGTTTCACTCGACAAGTTTTACGCATCAAAAGTAGCCTTTATTCCAAAATTAATTTATAAACAGAGGAGACCATTGGACCGAAACTTGTATTTATTATTGCCTTTTACTTATTATTATTATTGATAATTTGACAAGGCCCAGATGAAGAAGCAGCAAGAACTCCTGCAGGGAAGGGGTTTCTACACGAGAGGCTGCAGGCGACTCTTCCTCACGTGGTTGGAATACAATCTCGAGGTTCTAGGAGCATCGTCGCTGGCTTTTTCCATCCTACACGTCAGTATAACCTCCATATGAATTGATTAACCACTGGTTCCAAAAGTCAGAATGTTTCAAAATAACCCGAGCTAAGTACATAAAAACCTGTGAATTAGGGGACCCGAGAATAGGGTAAAACCTGTCCTAAGGGCCATTTTTTTCTAGGAACCGATTTTACTTTAGCGCAGACACGCAACACCTACGAAAGGGGTAATTGTATGGGCAACATTTTCATGCAAAATCTAGTCATCCCTAGAGGCAGGTTTGACTGTACTCATATTCATAAAAGATATTCAGGAAGGTGAACTTACAAAACGGTCTGGCGTTTATCGGTGGAAAATTTGGAGGAAAAATTTGGTAGCGGGAGAGCCCAGTACCCAACAAAACGTACGAAAATATTAAAGTCAAAAGTTGAATCTGCCTCCCTCAATGGTGCAATGATTCAAAGAACCAGCTTATCATATTATGCAGTTACAGAATGGTTGTTATAGGATCACGTCAAAATGCTTAACATTTCAGATCTTTGGCATGTTTTTCGTACACATGCTCATCGTTCAAGAGGAAGACAGGTCGCAACTGTTCAAGTACAGGACCAGGTACTACACATGAGTACATGTACAGTCTATGTAACTAAACTCAACAAAGGACACAAAGTAACGCATTGTACGTTTGGTGGCATTTCCATTACATTTACTTCATCTTACATCAAACTGAACCAACTCAAAATGTAATCAACTCAAATGTAATATTGACAAAGTTTAGAGACTGGCATCAAAATCATTTCTTCATAACAGAAACTTAAACAAAAATATCTGTTCTTATGATTCAGCATATTTTTTTCTTTCTTTTCCCAACAGATTCATAAATCATCTTTGTGAAATCCCTGTAGTTTTTCAAATCAATTATTTAAAATAATCAGGTTTTATAATTCAGAAAGTACCGGGAAAAATAATTCAATTATATAAAAAACATTTATAATATCCATCAATTACAAATGCTATAATATGTGAGTATAATATATACTAAATGAAACTTTATCATAGGATACCAACTCTTCATAAATGCTGGTCACACAGTACACCAGGGATATAACAAGAGACATAAATATTCCAACGTCGCTCTGGTGTCTAAACAAGATTTTAAAAATAAGTACGTACAATATAAAAAAATAAAATGAAATTAATAAAATTAAGAAAATACAAAAAATGCAAAACAAAAAGGAAGCAAAGGATGCTCACACCAATGCAAGACCGAAATAGTTGAGCGAACTGCCGACATACATCGGGTCTGCGAGCAAGTTGTAAGGAAAGTTGACGACTCTCTGAGGAAGGTAGATGCCAAAGTAATCACCTGTAATCAAAAAATTTCATTGAAACCTCGTATCAATGCACGTCACAAAAGTGACATGTGTCGTCTCAAAAAGTTTAATTTCTAAATCGGTTGCAAGATCAAATGAAAGTTACTAACCTGTTCAAAAATAAATAAAATAGAAATAATTGATTATGAAAATAACTTAAAGGTAGTTTGAATCAATTAAAAACAATCCACCTAAAAATGTGGCATAAAAACCCAAGGCATAGAACGAACTGAACACCAACACCGATCCAATGGCCATCAAAGACCATCCGATGACATGAAAAACTTCATTATCGAGCACTGGATTTGTAGGCTGAGAAGCCAATGCTATCTTAAACCTAAAATTATAAAAAGGACAGTAATCTTTAAAATCAAATATCTTTAAAAAAAACATCTGTAATCACTAAATATTACCATGGAAAGCTAAATTCTTCATGATCAAACAGTCCTACCTGTAAGTCCTAAACATGCCCAGTAAGATGATTGTCATAGCCAGAAATATGACACCTCTCTTGGGTGATCCAAGTAACTTCTCTAAGAACTTTGACTTGTAGTTGAGTCTAGCAACCTTTAAAGCCAAAAAAAAATGGCTCTTCATTTTCTTCCAATGCAACTTAAATGCAATTCATTTGCAAAGCACTACAATCTCATTATCAGTGGCACTTCTATTCAACCATTTACCAATTCAAGCTGGGTTTGATTATCAAGAAAGTTAAAAGAAAAACCAACAGTGTTCCAATAAATGGGATTCAACACAATGACTGCCAGAACAATCCACAAGTTGCTGTCATCCCAATTTATTCCAATCTCTGGTAAACTCATCTGTAACAGGATATTGATTCAATAATTGATTTGTTTTATATTTATTAATATTGTCTGGTCATAATTTTAAGAAATGGAATTGTAGATCGAGATTCTATGTGGTCATTTCATAAGTGTTCTTGCCATTTTGTCACCTCATACATGCCATGGATTTGATGGTTTGTGGGATTTAAATTACAAATAAAAATATGTTTTCCTCATAGTGTTGTCATATTATAATAATAATCAGCTTAATATAATCTGAGGTTTGTGATTGGAAAATAAAGGTATAATATCATAGCCTTTTCTTGGCAATGCTTTTCATATCAGCAACTTTAGATAATTGATAATATGAGCATGGCATTGTCATTAAGAGGGACAATCAAGAAACCTGCTCAAAAATATCAAAGCATTCCTACTTGCTGACTAATATCTTCCTATTGTGTTTGACTGTGCAATATATTTTGTTTAATTAAAAGAATTAGGCAATCAAGAGGGTATAGGTGAAAGACTAAGAAATTATAAAAAAAACGGGCTAAAAACCTTTGAGAAATCAATAAGTAATGACTGACAGCAATCAAATCCCAGCAAATTTTGCATCTACAAAATAGTTATTTTAATCCAATTTAAATATTTTGACAACAATTCATCCAGAAGCATAGCCATGGAAGGGTAAGGCCCTTAAGTGTAACTGAATCTTGAAGTAAAAAAACAGGTCATCGTCAACCATGAGTAAAATTTCTTCCCCCTTTCCTCGGCCTATTTTAAAATCGTGGCAGCGCAACTGTTTCAATCAATGCTGAATTTACAATCTTTAGCAAGATTTTGACAATGAAGTAAAGATTGATTTTTATTAAAAGCTTCGGAGAAAATTCAAATATCTCACCTATGGACAGTAAACATACAGCCATGCGGACTTAATTAACGAGCCAAATTTTCGCTAGCGGGTAAATGGTGGAATGTTAATTTAACATTTAAGCATTAATTGATGTTTATGTGTGATAAACAACAATTTTTATATATTAAAAGCCAGCTCATTCAGTCATCATTATGCCTTGCTGAAATAGTGGGTTTTCCAAAATCCTGTGTAAAAAAAATGACGTAAGCTTTTATCTTCCATAGATGCCCCTGGTCTTCCTTAAGCTGTACCTCGTGTGTAAGAGCAACTGCTGACAGAAATAAAATAATTTCATTTTTTATTTTAAATCATTTTCAGTCGATGGGAGGGATCTTTGTGAAACTGGACAATGGGGAGATATGGGGATACATGGGAACCATCAAACCCTCCTCGCGTTGGTGCTTTATATAGGTTCTCGTACTTCTTCCTTAGAGTGTAAATCCAGTTTAACAATGGGAGGCAACTGTTTAAATTAATGATAGCTCATACCACGATTTCTTATGAGTTTCTAAGCTTTTTCCCAACCATTTGAACGCATTATAGTTAATAATAAGATGTGAAGTCAGTTCTTAGTTGGTCCGCCAGGACCTGACTTCTATAAATATATGTCGCCTTTGTTTTATTTTCCTTAATTTTCTAGCTTTTTTTAATAGCGAGGGCAAAACATTAAACGAGACTTATTTTATTTTTTTATTTTCCCCTTCCCAACTGCTTTTATTTTCTACAGCCTAAGCATCGTCTCCTAAGTAGGAGTCATTAACTTCTTCATTAATTTCATTAACTTCTTATTATATAACTAATTAATGTAATCTAATGTATTTTTAAATTTGTCCACAATTCTGGTTTCCATCGTGCCTTGATCTTATTCCAAATATTCCATTAAAAAGATAAGACAAGATCTCAACATTACAAATTTAATTTAAATTAAAATGTTTGTAAAAAAAAAGTATACATTTTATATACATTAAGTTAGATCATATCTTAAATAATAATTAATAACTGCCGTACGACAAAATCATCAGATAATTAGAATCTTTGGATTTGTTTTTGGATTAACGTTTATATTTGGCTCCAAAGTTTCGAAGGCATTCGAGAGATGCAACAGAATTCAGAAAAACCAGATCAATTTGGTCAAAATGTCCCGAATTCAGATGTTCCGATGTTAGTGATCGGCCCCACTTCGTTTAACAGTGCAATACTTGTAGACAAAGTAGCTTTGAATTTTAAGTAAATACAAAGAAATCGCTTGCACTCTGTGAATGTCAATTTTCGTTAATTGACTGCCTGATTTATTGAAGAAAATTTAGTTTGACAACGCTGTATCACAAATTTGCAAGTGCAGAAGAATATACTTAACGTCGGACAGCATTTAATTTTAATTTTTTTTGTATTTGTTAGCTGTAACACATTTGATGGTCCCAGCTCCACTGTGCATCATCTTCTAGAAGATGTGGATCATTCCCTAGGTTAAATTCCAACAGTAAATCCATGTATTGCAATCAAACTGTCTTAAGATTCAATCTATTTTGTTTGTTTTGATCCAAGATGAAACCACTAAGAAGATGGTCTTATTTTGTATATTCATATATTTATGGTTTGTTCAAATGTTTACAATCACCAATCTAGTAGTACTGTTGGTATATATATATGTAGTGCAGGGTTTATGTTGCCAGCTGATAATCAACTGATTTTGTTTAATTTTGTGGAATTCACAGATGGAGGTCAGCCTTCTGAGGTCGACGGACAAGAGGTTTGATAATTTCATTTAGAATTACCATAGATCTTGTTGAAAATTGCAGTTTGTGAAATAAGTTTTGATCATTCTAGGCTTGCTTATCTCTCGTTGCTTTGTTTGGTTCTTCCATAAAGTCATTGCGATAAACAACTCATTGACAAGCTTGTCACCATTTTGCAGAGGAGGAAGGCCCTGGCAAAAGGCAAAAAGAGGAAGGCGGCCAAGGACGTGAACGCTCCGAAGTTGCCCCTGACCGGGTACGTGAGGTTCACGAACAGCGTCCGGGAAAAGATTCGTGCAGAAAATCCAGGAATTCCTTTCAACGAAATCACGAAGATCCTCGCCGGAGAGTGGGCCAAACTGCCATCGTCCGAGAAGCAGGTGTGTTTTGCAATTTACGGTTCTGCATTTGGTAACAATAATCTCTTTGTAAGTTTTCATAATTTATGTGGCATAAATTATGTGCTTTTCGATTGTTTTTATTAAACGGCCACGTTTGATACGACGGGCAGAGATATTTGGACGAAGCCGAAAGAGACAAGGAGAGGTACACGAAGGAACTCGATTCTTACCACAAGACCGATGCATACAAGTTCTTCTTGAAGAAGCAGGAGAAAAAGAGTAAAACTGAATTGATATTTTAATTTAAAATACAAATTAATTTAATCTTGTCGAAGATTTTAGTCTGTTTTATTATTAATTTTGAAAGTAATTTTAAGAATTATTGTAAAAATTTTATTAAGGAATGAATTTTAATCATTTATTTTCTGATGTTTATTGTCTTGAAGATGAAAATGCATCCTCAAAAGTATCATCTTCTGCCAACGGATCGGTGTTTGTAAGTTTGCGTGTTTGTTGAATTGCTGCAATGTAATGTAATGTAGTGTAATGTAATGCAGTGTAATGTAATGTTACTAATATAATATAAACAAGTCGTCTTTTTTTCAATGAAGGGTTTCGTGATGGATCAACCGAAAGAGGAGGAAGAAATGAACGTCTTTGACATTCCCATTTTTACTGAGGAATTCCTTGATCACAACAAGGGTAGGATTACAGATGACTGATTAAATATTTGGCCACTCCCAGTGGCTCCAAATTTATGCCTATGCAGTTAACAACATCCTATAAAAGTGAAATATTCCAATGTAAAGTACTTTAATGTGGTGACATCGCTACTTGAATAACAAGTGAATGCCATGAATAATTCATTGAGTAACTCACTCAGTAACCAATGATGGTCCTCCATGCCTTGACTCTAACTTATGCAACGATGGATTTAAATATTAAATAGTCTATTTATAACGAGGACGTAACGTGACGTAACTTTTGCATTGTTTTTGTTGCAGCTCGGGAGGCGGAATTGAGGACTTTGAGGAAACAGAACACGGAATTTGAGGAGCAGAACGCCATTTTGTCAAAGCACGTTGACAACTTGAAGGAGGAAGCCAACAAGTTGGAGGTCGAGGTCGTTCAACAACGCAACAACAACCAGGCCCTGCTGCAACACCTTCAACTGCTCAGGTCCACCCTGGTGAATAAGTTTTCGACCATGCCTCTGCCTGGTAAGAAAGTTTGCATCTTTTGTGGTTATTTTTTTCAATCAATCAATCAATCAATCAATCAATCAATCAATCAATCAATCAATCAATTAGTTAAAAGAAACGTATTTAAGAGTATTTTGAAATGTTGTTTCTGTGTGTAGTTGTAATTGTTGGATTGTGTTGATAAAATAAAACCTGATTTTAACTTCCATTGAAGTAATATTCAAATGCTTTTCAACATGGTTTTCAGGTACCACAGAATCTCCAAACCAGGAGACGATAGATTCCTACATGTCCAAGCTGTACTGTCTCTCCAAAGAATCTGCTCCAGAAAATGAAGTCTTCCTGACAAAAGCCAAGCAAATAATAGCAAACTTGACATTTGAAACTAACTAGATCAATGATATTATTCCAGTTAATTAGTTAGTTTTTCCTATAATTTCTTTTTTTTTTTAGATGACTTTTATATCTTCAATACGTTGTTGTTGTTGTCTTCTTCTTGGATATTTTCTAAGATTCCTAGGACCAGAAAAGCTCTCGGCGGCCAATCATTTCTTTGTTTTCGTTGCCTCTCTTCGGTCGCTAGGCCCCCATTTTCGTGGAGTCTGCTTTTTCATCATGGAGAGTTACTTATCACCATCCACTGAGACCTTTGAATGCGCTGATAACTCCCGAGCACGCGATGTTATTCGATGGCGGCCGGTCTACGCTGACTGGCGTAATAAAGAACAGCCTTCTATCACGAGATCTAACGGGAGTGTCGGCCAAATATAATTCATTTTCATCATCTCCGACGCACGCAATAATCGAATGGAGCTCGCGGAGAAGGCGAGGGAATGGCCGCCGGTCACGCCACGGTCCCCTCTGCTCGCACTGTTTTTCACGACCCGCCATTAGCTAAGTGGGTCGGACGCCAGTTAATTAGCAACCCGGACCGTTGCTTCGCGTGGCGCGTTCGGCGATGTGACTTGAATTTTAAGAACTTCCCGGGATCTCCGATTCGACGGCACGAAATTCATTTTCTCCGGGTTCGAGTCTCAAAGTGCACGGGAGTGGTGATGGTGGTAGTGGTGGTGGCTGTGGTGGTGGTGGTAAGGAGAGGTGCGTTCAAAAGCAGTTGTAGGAGTGCAGAAGTACGTGTTGATGTCGTCCAAGACCTTGTCATTAGTGCATCCGTTGATTCTTTTTTTATTTTATTTTAGCAGATCAAATCATTTCCGTAAAAAAAGCAGAAAGAAAGTTATTATTAACCATTGAAGCATCTGCAAACAATGAATGCTTTAAGATTGCGATGCCAATCAATCGTAATTTCTTTAATAAATTTTCTCCTATTTATTTCAATTATTGCTAGGCTATTGATACAATGCCTCAGCCATGCGAAGATATAATTATTGTTTGACCATCAATTATTGAATTTTTAATTTTTTATGATTTTGGCAAAAAATCGATGGAAAACTTGAAAATCAACAGTCATAATATCTTAACTGCAAAAATCTTGATTTTCCAAAAGAGCAGGCATAGGTAAGCACTCCATCATTTAAGTGGACAAAGAAAGTGTTAAATTCTTGCTATTGTCGTAATTGTTATTGTAGCAGAAAATATTACAATATTACAATATTTAATCAATATTACAATATTACAATATTTAATCAATATTACATAAAACACCATGGTAGATACTAACTGTGTTTACATAAATGAGGCACATAAGTAAGCTTTGCGCTGGCATTGGTGAACTAATATTAGTTTTTGGTAACCAAAGACTTTGGAAGGGCATCAACCATGGTTTGGCTTGAAATTTCTCTGCTACTTTTTGGTAATTTTACGTAACTCACATTAAGTTGTAAAGTTGTAGATTCGTTATCATTTTGTTTATACTTTGTTTATTCAATAAATTTACAAAGTAGACATCTTCATCGTCGTCGTCGTCATCGTTTCAATTCACATTTTCCAAATCTGTACCCATCTTGACCTTCAAATTCAATCTGTTTATCACCTGAAATAATACAAAAAAGGTCGTCAATGTTAAGAACCTTGTTAATGAAATGCAATAGTTAGTTGGTTGGTTAGTTAATCTACTGAAAATCTGTTGCTTCGTGAATCCCGCTGAGAGTGAGATGAACAAGAAGAGGAAGAGAGAAGAAGGAGAAAAAGAAGAAGTGAAGAAATAATAAAAGAATAAAAATGAGACACGTGGAGCAAAACAAACATGGCGACCTTAGGAAGGTGGAGGCTTCTGAGACTTTATTCTCGGTGTGCATGCAATCGCATTGATTGCTATCCATGCGTGATGTCTTTCTTTTTGCTTCCTTCGATCGATCATGGATGAAGCATCAGATTCGAATTTGAACGTCCAACAAACATATACATGTATTTTAAATATTTTTCCAGCCAACAACACTCGCATAATTAAGCCGTAGTGAATCCATATTATTCCATGCGACTATCTTTTCAAGTACACCTGACTCAGGTATCTTTGGTGCTGATAATGATGATGACCCCGTCGCACCATGAGGTCAAAGTCGAGCACTTTCGAAGGCAAATTAATTATTATCCAAAAATTACTTGGTCACAACCTCACGTGCATCTCCAAGCAGCCATCGTCCGTTTTTTGGATTACAGAAGACCATTAATATGTATATATTTTTAATAATAATAATAAATATATAATAATAATTATTTTTTAAATTATAAATTTGGGAAAAATTGAAAAATGCTTTTTAGTTGAAACGATGAAGTTTGTGGAGTTTAAGTCGATGAAGTTATGAAGTTATTACAATAACTTATTTTTTTAAACTTTCGTTTTCAGAAAAAAACATTGCTTGTTTGTTTTTGGAGAATTTACTTTAAAATTGTGGCCCGCTATTGTAAAATAAATAATTTCCTTCCTTGCTTTGTAGCTGAGGCCTTAAGATATTTCATTATTTCTTCTTCCAATGGATTCCTGTGTCCTGAAAGTGATGTAATTACTGTAATTATTACTCATAATTACCTATAATATCAGAATATTTTATTTAAAAATAAAATTAATTAAAGAATTTTTCTTTCATTAGGATATTTCAATAACTCCTGTTCAGTCGAAACCTTACAAGTACCTTGCACATTCAATTCTTAAGTAACAATCATCGATGAAACATCCCTCGTACGGTATTAGGGCAGGAAGCTTCATTCATATGTTTAATAATATAATCAATAAAATAAAATATTTTATAACTAATAAATTAATAAATATTAATATTTATTTCTTGTGTCTCTCGAGCGAGTACAGTGTTTTCCATCAACCTTGAACAACGAAGTCAGCACTCGTGTTATTATTATTTATTATGATGATGATTATTATTATTACTTATTATTGCTATTGTTATTATTATTATTATTATTATTATTATTGTTATTGTTATTGTTATTATTATTATCATATTATTATTATTTCATTTTATGTTTTAACATTATCAATTGCGATTTAATAAAACCCACAAAGTCTTCAAACCAACTTCGAATTGAACGAATTTGAAACAAACAAAGCCAACGTTTGACATTTCGTCTCCAGAAATGAAAGAATCAGCAATGGCTGCCGTTCCCTCCATTCCGAGCAGACGACTTTTGCACCGCTGCACGCAGATCTCCGAGGTCATCGGAGTGCGATTCGTGCATCGAGACCTTCGTGTCTTTGAGCAGGAAAACCTTCCTTCATTTGCAACTTGCTTCAATTAATTGCTTTTTTTCTGCTTTTCTTTTTGGTCCGCACCAGCATCCAGTGCTTGTCTGTCTCAGGGATTGCATCCCTGATTCTGATTTCGTGGACCAAGTGCTCTTCTGTACTTGACGAGGTGGAAGGCAAGCCAAATATCATCTGGACGTCGTCATACATCGTCAAAGGCATCGTCATCATCATCATCTCTAAAAACATCGTAAGTATTCAGAGTCAAATAAAATCATAATGTTTTTATTAAATAACATCAGAATGATATGTTGTGTTTTCCAAATATCCTCTGTGTGTTGACAGACATTGTCATCAAAATCATCTCTTAAAGCAACGCAAGTATTCAGAGTCAAACAAACAAACAAACAAACAAACAAACAAACAAACAAACAAACAAACAAACAAACAAACAAACAAACAAACAAACAAACAAACAAACAAACAAACAAACAAACAAACAAACAAACAAACAAACAAACAAACAAACAAACAAACAAACAAACAAACAAACAAACAAACAAACAAACAAAAAAAAAAAAAAACAAACAAACAAAAAAAAAAACAAACAAACAAACAAACAAACAAACAAACAAACAAACAAACAAACAAACAAACAAACAAACAAACAAACAAACAAACAAACAAACAAACAAACAAACAAACTAACAAACAAACAAACAAACAAACAAACAAACAAACAAACAAACAAACAAACAAACAAACAAACAAACAAACAAACAAACAAACAAACAAACAAACAAACAAACAAACAAACAAACAAACAAACAAACAAACAAACAAACAAACAAACAAACAAACCCCTACTATACCTATCAGAGTACACCAGAGTGGTATTATGAGTTGTACTTTCCAATAACCGTCTGCAATTCTACGGTTCAAGGTCAAAGACATATTTCTTTTTAGCAAATGTTTTCTGCTTCCTGAGTGGAGCGGGAAAAAGGAAATTTTCTAGAATAAAAATTCCTCTCCATTTTGATGTGAAAATCTTAACCCGATCACGCGCACACCTGATATTACAAATCAGACTGCCCTAATCCCCAGCATCCGCTCTTGAAGTGTATATTCGCGTGAGCTC
>CM067535.1:6792200-6804700 GCA_034509925.1 Hirudinaria manillensis | reverse complement strand
ATTTATTTTATTAATTATTTACTTACTTATTTATTAAATTATTAATTAATTTATTTATATATTTATTTAGTTATTTATTTACATTTTTTCCGTCAAAGACACGAACCTCAAACCTCACGAGTTGGACTTAAAACCTCACTTTAATAATAATAATTAATAATAATAATAACACTAATAATAATATTAATAACATTAATAATAATAAATAATAATAATAATAATAATAATAATTCATTCCTCCACAAAAATTCTTCAATTCCTCAACACGAAGCTCCCAGCGACAAAGAATTAAATGTGCAATTAAATAAAAACAAAAAAAAAAAAAACTTCACCATTGTGACGTCACGGCATCGTTGACATCAAACATTCCCAGGTTTAGGAAGCCCCGGACCAGGAGACGACCATGATCAGGAGTCAAGAAGGTTTTCCAACCACTCGTCTTCGTAAGGACGGGTTTCCATGGAATTAATTGTCATGCCAACTATAAATAAAACATATATTCATAAATAAAACATATGTTTATAAATAAAATTATAATTAGGCACAATCCAGATTATTGGTCAGTGAGACAATGTGAGGGTCGTTAAACCAATTGAAAGCATTCTAAAAAAGATCTAATTTACATAATTTTAATTAATTAATTATTTATGATTATTATAATTATAATTATTTATAAATTATAATTGTAATTATAATTATGCACGTTCTAATTAACATAAAGAGTGATTAATTAAACCCTACTCTAATTAATATGTTGATGCGATGACGCAACAAGTCGTCATGCAACGTCACGCAGTGGACGTCATCTTTCAAAATTCAATCCTAATCTACAGCTGAGTGGCACTTCATACTCGTCGAGGCAGGCAACGACATTCGTGCCTTTCCAACGTCAGTGCTTCAACTCATCCACCTTTCCGATCCATTCATCACCACCATAACTCATTCATTCAATCATTCATCATCGAGTCCATACCCTGCGCCATCCATCCATCCGTCCATCCATCCATCCATCCGTCCATCTATCCATCCCTTCATCCATCCATCCATCCATCCATCCATCCATCCATCCATCCATCCATCCATCCATCCATTCATTCATCCATCCATCCCTCCACCCACCCATCCGGAAATCCGTTGCGACCTGAAATCCAATGCTCCATCCACCTCCAATGCATTTATTTAGCCATTCACAACTCTCTCTCTCTCTGGACCCCACTCTCTCACTGTCGTGTGGGTGAATGCAGAGGGCATTAAGAGTCCATATAAGATTGTAGGCGATGAATTGCCTACGTGATGTGCATGTCGCTCTTTCATTTTCACCCGCGCAACGAAATAACGCCATGACAGCCAACGCTGCAACGACGACGACGACGACGTTGAAGTTGGTCATGATAACGATGGTTAGACGATTGTAATCATGCACATCATCAGCATCATCATCTATAGATAGACTCATCGGGAAATTTTGTTGTAGATGCGAAAGTTAAAATTCAAACAGGAATCTCCACGCTCGGATGAGAATGCATTTTCTCCTTACTTTTATTTTTGCGGACGATCAAGTCATGGAAAGCGTTGAAGCAATTAACCGATATTTTTTATTTCTTGAGTCAACAATTTTCTATTATTTAATTTAAACGGAAAAAAATCGTTTATCAAACAAATGCGAAAAATGCATAATTAACTCGAGATGACATGATGTTATTAAAATGACAAAGGTTCTTGTTAAATGGGTCGGTCAGTTGAGTACGACATACGAATAACGTTTATTCCAGATAAAGTAGTAGTTGTTGTTGAAAGTTATCATCATCATCGTCATCGTCCTCATCGTCGTCGTCGTCGTCGTTGTTGTTGCCGCAGGATGATATGAAATTCTGATGCAGTGTAAGGATTAGTTCTTGATGTGACGAGGGTGAGATTCGAAGGATTTGCAGAAGAGAATTAAGATTAGCACTGAAACCATGAAGAGAATTTTAAATAAGCCATGACTTCCATCCAAACTTGCAATTACCATCAGAACCATGAAGCAGAACCTTCTTGAATATTCTACGATGACTGAAAAATAAAAGAAAAAACAAATATTCAAGTGGAACCGTAAACATAAAAGTGCTTTTCAACGTGTAAGAAATTGTTCAGAAATTTAGCGTTTTTAAATAAATATTACGTTAATAATATAAGAATTGCATTAAAATAAATATTACGTTAATAATATGAGAATTGATTTTTATTTTTAAACAAATAAAAAAAACAAGCACAACGAAGTTCAAGAAAGCAGACGACAAAAATGGTTGGCGGTTGTCATAGCAACCTACAAGAAGGATGGTGAGTAATTGATTAAACTGTGAGGTTCAAGTTGGTGTGAGTTCATATTGAAGTCGTGTCGCTGAATGTTGATCGTGTAAGATCTCACTCACTCACTCACTCACTCACTCACTCACTCACTCACTCACTCACTCACTCACTCACTCACTCACTCACTCACTCACTCACTCACTCACTCACTCACTCACTCACTCACTCACTCACTCACTCACTCACTCACTCACTCACTCACTCACTCACTCACACTCACTCACTCACTCACTCACTCACTCACTCACTCACTCACACTCACTCACTCACTCACTCACTCACTCACTCACTCACTCACTCACTCACTCACTCACTCACTCACTCACTCACTCACTCACTCACTCACTCACTCACTCACTCACTCACTCACTCACTCACTCACTCACTCACTCACTCACTCACTCACTCACTCACTCACTCACTCACTCACTCACTCACTCACTCACTCACTCACTCACTCACTCACTCACTCACTCACTCACTCACTCACTCACTCACTCACTCACTCACTCACTCACTCACTCACTCACTCACTCACTCACTCACTCACACTCACTCACTCACTCACTCACCACTCACTCACTCACTCACTCACTCACTCACTCACTCACTCACTCACTCACTCACTCACTCACTCACTCACTCACTCACTCACTCACTCACTCACTCACTCACTCACTCACTCACTCACTCACTCACTCACTCACTCACTCACTCACTCACTCACTCACTCACTCACTCACTCATGATAAGATTGCGTGTAAAATAATCACGTGATATAATAAATATTTCAACAAATATGTTTTAATAAATATCTTGCTGAGGATACCTGCTGGGGAATGTTTGTTTAATTCTTTCGAATGAATGTCCTATCATTGCTCACGTTGCATCACGTGGCACACATTTGCATTAAAATACATTCAAGGTTCATTCATAATTTTTGTTACGTTTAATCAATTAAATGTTATAATTCAATCAAATTATTTAAGCATTTGGCACTTTTTTTCAAGAACGATATCTTTTGAATGCAATTTTACGTACGACTGAAATTATATTTATTATCATTATTGTTATTATTATTATTATTATTATTGTTATTATTATTATTATTATTGCATTCGATTAACATTGATTAATTCATTAAGTGCAAATATAATTTTAACAGAGTAATGCTTTCAATAAATGCCTATGATGATGATGACTATAATTATTGATTGTTTAATTGATTGACTGATTGGTTTATTGACCGGATGACTGACTGATTGACTGCGAACCAATCTTACGGGTTGAACTGAACATCTGATTGGTTGAGCCATCAGAATTCGTGGCATTTCAAAGACAGAAGAGAAGTCCCCTCTTTTTATAGGAGGTTCTTTATCAATTCCAGCGTTGTCATGGCAACGGGCACGCTGATAAGTCCTCATAAGTAAGCGAGTTATCGACAGGCGGCGGTCACGCACGTCTCTCTTTATGACGTCACATATATTTCGTGATGACGTCATAAAGATTACGTCACGTGTTTTTTTTTGTGCCGACGTCTTCCAGCTGGAATGAAGGGCCTGGTCACGTGATTATTCGTTACACACAACATCTGCTGCTGTCTCTCTCTCTCTGTAATTGTTAATACGAATAATTTGTGAATAATTAGTGAGCATAAATTATGTTAATCACGTTGCGTAATGTCAATGTTACGTCAGTACTTGATATTGCCGTCACGTGCCGTTATAAAGTCTCCTCCGTTATTTCTCAAATATTAACTCCTCCATCTTTGGCTTGAGTTCATCGTCACCATGGCTTTGCATAAGATGAGGATGACGACGACGTTGATAATGATCGCAAAATGAGTGGATGCGGATGATGATACATCTGAGCGTGATGGGTGTTAGTGATGGGTCAGATGATGATGATAGTGATAGATGAGATAATGATAGCGATGAATATAAAAGCTATAATAATGACTTTTTGAGGTTCTGACTTCCTCCCTACTTTCACTCACTCTTGGAATAAAAAGCCACGAAAAATAAAAACGCACCTGAACGATGACGTCACGAGCATCACGTGATTAGAGCGTAAAAATGACATTTATGCAGCGCGAATTTATTAACGTCAAGCATATCGCGTGCCTCGAATGACAACAACACGAGCAACTGCGCTGATAAGCCCTGCGATAAACGCGATTCGAGGAAAAATGAGGTGAGTTGTTTTTGTGGTTGATTTCAATCGCTATCTGCTGGGTGTGGTTGGTTGATTTCAATCGCTGTCTGCTGGGTGTGGTTGGTTGATTTCAATCGCTGTGTGCCGAGTGTTGATGGTTGATCAATCAATCAATCAATCAATCAATCAATCAATCAATCAATCAATCAATCAATCAATCAATCAATCAATCAATCAATCAATCAATCAATCAATCAATCAATCAAATCAATCAATCAATCAATCATCAATCAATCAATCAATCAATCAATCAATCAATCAATCAATCAATCAATCAATCAATCATCAATCAATCAATCAATCAATCAATCATCAATCAATCAATCAATCAATCAATCATCAATCAATCAATCAATCAATCAATCAATCAATCAATCAATCAATCAATCAATCAATCAATCAATCAATCAATCAATCAATCAATCAATCATCAATCAATCAATCAATCAATCAATCAATCAATCAATCAATCAATCAATCAATCAATCAATCAATCAATCAATCAATCAATCAATCAATCAATCAATCAATCAATCAATCAATCAATCAATCAATCAATCAATCAATCAATCAATCAATCAATTGAATTGAAGGAGATTTCGCGAACTATTTTTTGTTGTTCGAATTCATGGCGACATGTTGAGCTGAGATGCATCGGCAACTTCGATTTGCTTCAGTCGATCGTCATTAATCTTAATTGTTGATAATTAATGCGTCAATGTTAAATACAAATAATATACGTATATTATTATTATTAATTATACGTAATTATAATTAATATCCTTGAAATATGTGAATTATGCAATTAAATAATTGCAAAAATATTAACAATAAAAGGGTCATAGCTTCAAAGTCAACGCTTCCACAATGATGATGATGATGATGACGATGACGATAAAAATAAAATTATAGGAGATGATCTTTTTGAGGCAGAGATGTCAGGACTCGAGGGTCTCTTGGACCACACAAGGGGAAAGGGGGCGTGGCCAGAGGAGAAAGGGGAGGAGTTAATTGGAAAGGGCAGGCATTATAACTTGCTCAGGCTAACAATTTTCTGTCTTTTTAATCTGAGTTGTTGTTCTGACGTCACGGGCACCTTTGTTTAATTTCCTTCTGCGCATGCGTGTTCAGTCGCTTTGTCACGTGTTCGGATGATTATTATCCGTGTTTATATTCACTTCTGTCTCCATAAACCAAGCGTTCGAACTGCAAAACATTCAGGGAAGCTTTTCAGGATGGCTCCAAGAATTTATTATTATTATTATTATTATTATTGTTATTAATATTATTGTTATTATTATTATATTTATGTATCATGTATTACAGCAGTTACGATACCATAACATAACATAATAAATAGGTAACGTCGACAGTAATAAACTATAATTACGATTTTACGAGTAAAATAATAAGTATTATGATTATTGTTATTATTATTATTATTATTATTATTATTATTATTATTATTATTGTTATTATTATTGTTATTATTATTATTATTATTATTATTATTATTATTATTATTATTATTATTATTATTATTAATATTATTGTTATTATTATTATTATATTTATGTATCATGTATTACAGCAGTTACGATACCATAACATAACATAACATAATAAATAGGTGACATCGATAGTAATAAACTATAATTACTAAATTACGAGTAATGTGCGAGTAAAATAATAAGTATTATGAGTATTGTTATTATTATTGTTATTATTATTTTTATTTTTATTATATTGTTATTATTATTATTATTATTATTATTATTATATTTATGTATCATGTATTACAGCAGTTACGATACAATAACATAACATAACATAATAAATAGGTGACATCGATAGTAATAAACTATAATTACGATTTTACGAGTAATGTACGAGTAAAATAATAAGTATTATGATTATTGTTATTATTATTGTTATTATTATTATTATTATTTTTATTATATTGTTATTATTATTATTATTATTATTGTTATTATTATTATTATTATATTGTGGTGCCCTGTGACGTCACGAAAAAGTGTGGGAATTTGGGGTGTCATCTCACTAAAAATGCTAAACGACCAAAAGGCGGGAAAGCGGATAATTAAGCAGACGACATGTTGCAACGTCTTCTTGGAATATTTATTCTTTATTTATTTATTTATTAATCACGTGGCTAAAAATAACCCAGGCCGGGATTAATAATAATGTCATGCGGATATTTTATTTTTCATAAACATTTATGATAAATATTTCATTCATTTACTACCGAATATCGTACAACATTCTAATGTGCATTAAATTTATATATATATCATAGACAATTACATATTTAATAAAGTTAATAATAATAATAATAACAATAATAATAATAACAACAATAATAATAATAATAATAATAATAACAATAATAATAATAACAACAATAATAATAATAATAATAACAATAATAATAATAAATATTTTATATTAATATATAATAATAATAATAACAATTACTTATAATATGATAATATTATTATTATTATTAATAATAATGATTGCTAGAGCTGAAAGAACGCCATGCCAGCAAATCACGTTGCAGTGAAATAAACAAAATGGAAATCCTTTTTGTTCTCGAAAACCTGGAAATCAAGACTTACGCGTTAATTCCCTTCGGAATCGTCACGGTCGACTGAACCTGGAAGCAACCATCTGCCTTATCGAGACACGGTTGAATGAATGCAAGATGTCGCCATGAATGCAAAGTGTCGGATTATTCGTTACAGCAACAAGAGGAAACATTTAGATTTAATGTCTTCATTCGCTCTCCATCCATCCATCCGTCCGTCCATCCGTCCGTCCGTCAGTCTGTCCTTCCGTTCATCCATTCTTCCGTCCGTCCGTCCACTCATCCATCTGTCTATCCATTCCAAATGCACCCATCTAAATAGTTATCTGGATTAACTCTTTAGCCATTGAGAATAATTTATTGAATTGAGATTCAAATATTTTATGAATTTTTCAGAATCAAAACTGAATAAATACTTTACAATTAAATTCACTATTAGAAAAGATAAGAAACCAAACTTGAAATACAGAAGCCGACCGTAAACAAGTTATTATACAGAATTACCAATTACAGAATCTCAAATAAATTCAACTTAATCCTCTCGTAAATATTTAAACAATTATAAAAACTTAAACTTCAATGTTTATATGCAAACGACGCGTCACATTCAAGTAGTGCATGAGAAGTACAAATAGTACATAAGAAGTACAAGTAGTGGATGAGAAGTACAAATAGTACATAAGAAGTACAAGTATTACATGAAGAGTGTCATTGTCTTTCAATGAATATTCTTGAAATGTTGTATCATGCCTGAACATGTTTTTACAATTGTTCATTATAAAACTATTAACGACATTTATTAATTAGTAATATTATTGTTGCAATTGATAAGTAATGTTGATTTCAATGTTAACAATTTTATAAAATTGTAATAATTTTGAATTTATATAATTATAATAATATTGATATAAATAAAATTTATCATAAAAATATAGTAAATTTATAATAATACTATAGTAAATAAAATTAAAATTTACATTATTTATATTGTAAATAAGATTAATATTTAAATTATTTATATTGTCAAAAATATTAATATTTATATTATTTATATTGTAAATAATATTAATATTTATATTATATATATTGTTAATAATATTAATATGATGTTATTATTTACATTGTTTAAGTAACATCAATTATAGTAATTGAAAATCGTTATCATCACCATTATCACTAGACTTATTTATTAATTAATTTTTATTTTATTTTATTCCCCTCAGGGTTGAATGTTATATTGAAAATTTTAAGAGACTATTTTTATGGATTAAACTATTTAATAATCACATAAATAAATTTAATATTAAATATGTTATTAAATTTTAATGCTTAAATATTTATTTTATCATTCAGTTAAACAACAATGTTATTAATAATATGATATCAATATCGATGATAATAATAATTAAAAAAAAATAATAATGTTAATAATAACAATAATGGCAGCTGTAGATATGATGTAATTTCTTAAGCTATTAGGCTGCGTACTTCCCAAAAAATTAACTTGAAATTATTACTTGTAAATGCGTCTACGATGATGATGATGATGATGACGACGATGATGATGATGATGATATGATGTGATGGTGATAATTGAATAGTGTGTGATAAGACGTTACCCGATATGCACATAGGTATGTGGTGAGCGTTTTGAAAATATAATTATGAATTGAAATGTAATTATGAATTGAAATGTAATTATGATTTGAAATGTAATTATGAATTGAAATGTAATTATGATTTGAAATGTAATTATGATTTTAAATGTAATTATGATTTGTTCATGCAAATTTGAACTCCAGTCGAGGCTTTTCATGTTCCTCAACACGTCCTGAATGGAGTATGAAGTTGAATATTAAACAACGAGTGACGTCACACGCGGACCTGGAAATGGTCGCATCACTCCGCGAGAAGAAAGAGTGCAGCATGATTCGGAAGGAATTTTCATCGCGTGTCTTGTATTACTGCGCTCGTGCAATTTCCCATCGATGGTGTCGTTCCCATGACGACGTTGAAAACAGTTTGTGAGGAATATTTTGCATGTCCCGGCCAAATTGCCGAGTAGCCAGGCAAGTTTCACATGACAGATGTTACCCCTCATCATCGCCGTCGTCGTCATCATCATAGTCATCATCATCGTCATCATCGTCGTCATCATCATCATCATCATCGTCATCATCGTCGTCATCGTCGTCGTCTCTAATTTGTTGTCTTTTTTCTTCCTTTTCCGTCCATCGGTCGCAAGGTGATGTACCTACTCGCATCAACCACAATGCATCTGGTGGTTCCAGGAAGTTGTTATAAAAAATTTATTATTATAATAATAATAATTAATAATAATAATCATTTTTATTTGATAATTATTTTCATTTTATATCAGTTTCATGTAAAATTAGACATTGCATTAAAACATTTAAGAAAGCCAATTGATCGGAAAAAGAATGAAATAATAATAATAATAATAATAATAATAATAATAATAATAATAATAATAATAATAATAATAATAATAACGATATTGATAATGATAATGATAATAATAAATATCGGTCCCATTACCTCGTCTAGCCATACATTGATAACATTTTTTCATACGAATCAATTATTATATCAAAAATTGTATATAGACATCCAGATTGTAATATGAATCAATTTAATTTGGAGTTTTTCAGTTTCTTAAATTATTTTGCTAATAGACTTATTTTCATACTTGGGGATTTTAATGTTGATCTACTAACAGCTTCTACTCATAAATCATCATCTCAGTTCTATAATAATGTTGCATCCTGCTCTTTGTTACCTGTTTTTACTAAACCTACCAGAATTACTCCTACCTCTCAAACTACAATTGACAATATCCTGACAAATTTTCCTCTCCATAATTGCTTATCCAAAATCCTGATAGTAGATATTTCAGATCACTTTCCTATATTTCTACAGATTCCTATAAAATGTGATCGAGCAAATACAAAGCTTCGACAATATAGACAGATTAACACCCATTCCAAAAATAAATTTCAAAATGCACTTACATTATGTGACTGGTCTTGTGTATCAAATCATTGCATAAATGATGATCCCTGTTCGGCTTACAAAGAATTTATTTCTATTTACTTAACTCTATACAATGAAGCCTTTCCCCTAGTGCCTGACCAACATAGGCCAATCAGAAATTTCAAACAACCTTGGATGAATGCATCCCTGCTGAAGTCTTCCAATACAAAAAATAAATTATATAGAACTTTCCTTCAATACCCCACAGACCAAAATAAACTGGCCTTCGTTAATTTCAGAAATGCTTTTAGGAAATCCAAATTAGCTACCAAAAAGGCATATTATGATAAACTCTTTATAAAACATAAATCCAATATGCACAGAACCTGGGATATCATTAAATCTTTGATGGGATGTCAGACCAGTACCAGAAATAACTCTGGTTTCTTTGTGAATGACAATGGTGATTTGCTTACTCCACATGAAACTGCTAGCCAATTCAATCGCTATTTCTCTGGTATTGGAAAGAACATTGCCAGCACTATTCCCACAACAGACAGGAACATCTCGGATATGCTGAGTGGATTTTCCCAATTACAGTCCATGAGTCTCACACCAACCAGTCCTTTCGAGATCATCAAATTTTCCAGTGCCCTCAACAAATCCCATAGTTGTGGTGTCGATGACATAGACCCTTGCATAGCACATGAATTTATATCACTAGTAGCAGATCCTTTATCTTCTATTTTCAATTCCTCCTTCCGTACTGGTCTCATCCCAAAAGAACTTAAATCTGCTAAAGTTATACCTCTCTTTAAATCAGGTGAGCAGGACAAGGTTGAAAACTACAGGCCCATATCTATCTTACCATACTTTTCCAAATTTTTAGAAAAAATTGTACATTCCAGACTATATGATTACTTTGATAAATTTAACCTACTTAATGATTCTCAATTTGGTTTCAGAAAGAATCATTCAACTTATATGCCTCTATTGTTGCTTCAAACTGATGTTTACAATGCTTTTGATGATGGTGATGTTGTATTGGCTTTGTTTCTTGATTTACAAAAGGCTTTTGATACTGTTAATCATCAAATATTGCTTCGTAAGCTTGAATTGTATGGTGTCAGAGGTGTCGTTTTGTGTTGGTTTAAAAATTATTTCTGTGGCAGAAGTCAAAGGGTTATGTTTAATGGTGTGTGTTCTTCTGATGTTCTTATTGATTATGGTGTTCCTCAAGGTTCTATACTGGGTCCCCTTTTATTTCTTATTTATATTAATGATTTTCAATGTTCTTCTGATCTTTTCAAAGTATTAATATATGCTGATGATATTGTTATTTATACATTAGGGAAAAACATAAATAGTCTTATTACTTTATTCAATAATGAATTAACTTTTTTGAAAAATTGGTTTGCGAGTAATTGCTTACCTATCAATGTTTATAAATCAAATTTTATGGTTTTTCACTCTTCCAGAAAGGTCATTGCATGTAACTCCTCTCTCTACATAGATAAGTTTTCCCTAAATAGAGTCACAAGTATTAGATATTTAGGGATCACAATAGATGAACACCTTTCTTGGCTAAACCATATATCTTATTTACAAAATCGCATCTCCAGAAATATTGGAATAATATCAAGGATACGGCCTTTTATCAACACAAAAATAGCACTTTCATTATATTTTTCACTTGTCTATCCCTACCTAACTTACTGTAATATCATATGGGCTTCCACTTACAAGACACACTTACATCAGTTATCATTATTACAAAAACGGATTGTGCGTGTCATTTTCCTGTTGCCGCCTCTATCATCGACTGTCTCTGCTTTTATAAACAATAATTTACTAAGTGTAACCCAAATTCATGATTTACAAACTGCCCTTTTTATGTTTGCCTATCACTTCAATTCTATTCCTAAAATATTTTCAGATTTTTTCATAACAAGCAATACCTATAACAATCCTTCTTATTTCTTACGTAACACTCACGAATACAGTCCTACCTTTGCTAAATCTACTTTGAAATTATTTTCTATACAATGTTATGGGCCCAGATTATATACTTCAATTCCAGATTCAGTTAGGGAATTAACTTGTTTTCATTCATGTCCTTTTGAGTTATTGTTTCTGTTGTTTAAGAAGTTGTATAAGTCTCATTTAGTAAGGGTTGTTTGAATTTACATGGTTGTATTATATATATTATGATTTTTAGGGCCAGTCTGTTTAGCGGAAGCTTGCGCTTCCTTAAGACTGACCCTATGAGTTTATTTTGTATTTTAAGTTTAATTTGTTTCGTTGGTGTACTTATGTACATTATTGTTTGTTCAAT
>CM067535.1:6784700-6789700 GCA_034509925.1 Hirudinaria manillensis | reverse complement strand
TCAATCAAATTTACAATCGCATTCGTGTTTAAAGCACTTTGCAGCTTCCGAGCAGAAGATTTGTCTGAACGTGATCGATAATAAGTTCCTGAGATTAAGAAGGGCCGAGGGAATCCACGAATTACAATTCAATCGTAAATTAATGCATTGTAATCGTGAATGAATGCAATGTAATCGTGAATGAATGCATTGTAATCGTAACAAAATGCATTGTAATCGTGAATGAATGCATTGTAATCATGAATGAATGCATTGTAAACGTGAATGAATGCATTGTAATCATGAATGAATGCATTGTAAACGTGAATGAATGCATTGTAACCATGAATGAATGCATTGTAAACGTGAATGAATGCATTGTAATCATGAATGAATGCATTGTAAACGTGAATGAATGCATTGTAATCGTGAATGAATGCATTGTAATCGTGAATGAATGCATTGCAATCATGAATGAATGCATTGCAATCATGAATGAATGCATTGTAATCGTAAAAAAATACATTGTAATCGTGAATGAATGCATTGTAATCGTAAAAAAATACATTGTAATCGCGAATGAATGCATTGTAATCGTAAAAACATCTAAATTTGAGCAGAATCTAATTAATTATTCATGAACCTCTTTTCTCCTTCTGTCACAACTGGCTCTTGTTTTGCCCACCCAGTCTCGTGTTCGTGAGGGTGGTTAAGTAGTAAAATTAATAAGTAAATTGAAATTTATGAAAATTAAAATTAAAATGAAATTACAGAAAATTAAAATATTGAAATCATTCAAAGTCATTAAAAATAATTATCACGAAATAACAACAAATTGCAGTAAAATAATTTCGAATAATTCCTACGAAATTCGACCTTTTTTATGCGAGTGAAATTTTCCTCGGAGAAATTCTGTTCTATTTAGGTTACCAACGCGACAGTTGCCTTGGAAACGGTTGCCAGGGAGACGATGACATCCCCATGCAACGACGTCTAATTGCTTTGTCCTCTTGAGTCACGAGCGTTGGAGGTCAGCGGCCTTCAACTTTCAACTTGAGACCGACAGACGGACGGACGGATATATGGATGGACGGACGGATGGAGGAATGGATAGATGGACGGACAGATGGATGGATGGATGCACTAGAAACGCTGGCTTTAACCAGAAGCTGGCGATTATGACGTCAATGATGACAATGACGGTGGTGATAATGATGATGAAGATGATGATGATGATGATAATGATGGTGGTGGTAGTGGAAGGAAAATATCATCTGGAAACACGTCCATCGGTTGGACGTGACGCCTGGAGATCTGCTCCGTGCGTGACTCCGTCCAACCAGGTTGTCACGCACGGACTTGGAAAAGAGGAGAAAGCAACTTAAAAATCCGCTGATTGCTTTCCTTTCCTTCTGCAATAGATCACGTTTCCAGATGTCATTCTCTTACCATCCATCCATCCATTTTTTCATCCAGCCTTCCATGCAACCATCCATCCATCTTTCCATCCGTTCGTCCATTCATCCATCCGTCCATCTTTCCATCCATCCATCCATCCATCCATCCGTCCGTCCATTCGTCCATCCATCCATACCATGGTTATAATCGGGTATATTAAATTTGTACTGGCTCCATAAAACTCCCAGCTTGAGGAAGAAGAAGAAGAAGAGAAATCTGATAAAGAATGAAAGAAAGAAGAAGAAGAAGTAGTGAATGAATGAATGAATTAAAAGCATGCATTCAAATGTAATTCACCGAGATTTGATTTCTGTTGTTTCCACTTCACACGTGATGATTCAAAGAACCTTTTTGGATGGAAATTGTTCAAGAAATACGTTGAATAATTCCTCATGAATTCCATCAAATCGTGCTGTTGAGTTGATGGTTGGTGATGATCAATCACACGTGCCTCAATCTTGGGTGCAATCGTTAATATCCACTCTCGTCATCATATTCATCATCCTCGTCATCATCATCACCGTCGTCATCATCATCATCATCATCGTATTCATCACCGTCGTCATCATCATCACGGGTCGGTGTTAACTATGAACTTATGAAATTAAGAATTCGTCGGAATTATTTTTAACATTTATAAAATTAATTAATTGTTATAAAATTTAAATTGCAATTAAATGTTTTAAAATTTTATTTTTTCTTCACTAACGGTGAATGCATCGCTAAACGCTGCTTACGAGAACTTGATGATGATGATGATGATGACGACGACGACGATGATGATGATGCTAATAATCATTTTTAACATTGGAAATTCCCGCAAAATCGATGATGGTGATGATAACGATGATGATTATGATGGTGGTGGTGATGATGATGATGACGACGACGATAATGATGATGATCTCATCTAAGAAAGGCAGGATCGAAGGAAGGAGGACTTCTAGAGGGGAGATGTCGAGGGGTTGTGAGGGTATTGCGTGCTGAAACCCCATAAGGGAAGCGTGATCAGATGGCATCAATTATCGAACGTTTTCTTCAGAAATTCTCCAACCTTGTTTCAACCTTAATTATTCGGTCGCACGTTCTCTGATGAATGGAGCCTCACTTCGTCATGATTAAATATTCATGGCGTCCCATGAATATGCATGATTAGGCACGGATATTCATGATTATGCATGATTAGGCATGATTATGCATGCAGTTGCGTGTTTCGCGTTAAAATTTCATAACATTCGGTTTCGTTTCGAGTTCTTGAAATTCACTTAAAGCTAATTGGAAGAATAAAAATATATTACAATAGAATTATTATATGCACTAGGTAATAATGTAATTGAATGTCATACTTAATTTGAATGTTTTAAATTAATTCTTTATTATTATTATTGTTATTATTATTATTATTATTACTATTATTATTATTATTATTATTATTATTATTATTATTATTATTATTATTATTATTATTATTATTATTATTATTATTATTATTATTATTATTATTATTATTATTATTATTATTATTATTATTATTATTATTATTATTATTATTATTATTATTATCATCACTTACATTTATGATAATATAAACAAATAATATCGTAATTGTTATAGGAGAAGGCAAGGCTTCATTCTCCGATGCGGGCAGGGGACGAATGCTGGTCTCAGGTGGTTGTTGCTGATGGAAAGGGGTTTCGGGTTGCACTTTCATGGTCACTCGGTCGAAAGGAATGTCACAACATCACAAGCTCACATCAGCACAGCCACACACAACGTCACAGCGTCGACACAATCACTCACAGCAATGCAATACACGTCACAATATCACGCAACATCGTCATGAAACATCGTGCAACATCACCAAATATCACAAAATCAAAACATCACATCACCACATCATTACAATATCACATCATCACAACATCACCACAACCTCACCATTCACCATCAGCACCTCACAACCGCTGAAGCGACCCTTTGGATTCATCACGTGACGAGGAAGTTTATTAAACGAAATTAATTATTTTAATTAATTATTTTATTATTTTTTTATTATTATAAACATTTATTTCTACCTGTAATTGTTACAATTTTTAAAAAATTTATTTATCTTTTTCAATTGATAATTATAATCCAAATACTCTGATAATACCCTTTTAATTTATTTAAAATTAATTCTTTTATTCTAAATAATAACAAATTACAAATATTAACTTTAAAAAATTATATCAGAAGCGACGGTGAGAATGATGATTGTTATTGCTGATACTGATGACGACGACGATGATGACGACGAAGATGATGATGATGATGACGACGACGAAGATGATGATGATGATGATGATGATGATGATGATGATGATGATGGATAATGAGTCATTGTTCCTCTCCCTTTCCAACGCACGATCTCTCCATCTGCTCCGGGCGACTTCAACTCTGCACGGTACGTTCGGTCATTCTTCATGTGTTGCCAGGCAACGGTTGCCATGGACGAGGCGTCCCTCGAAAAGTCGAATGTCGAATTATCAAGATTTTATTATGCCCTTATTACTTTGTTTTCTTTGCTTATTATCTCCGCTCATAATTATTCTACTTTAATATTTTTTATAATATATTATTATTAATTATAAGACTACTACTACTATTATCATCACCGCTAATGCTTGTCATAATTACATTATGAAATATTACTTTGGGATTTGCTTGGGTTTAATTTTTTAAATTCTTTCGAAATTATAGGCTGAGCTTTTATGTTTCTCATGAACGAAGAATGAAATCAATAATAATAATAATAATAATAATAATAATAATAATAATAATAATAATAATAATAATAATAATAATAATAATAATAATAATATAATAAATAATGATAATGATAATTATGCTGTTATTATATATATGTTAATTATTATTATTATATTATAATATAAATATGTCATATATTAATAATAGATTATATTATTATTATTATTAATATTATTATTATTTATGAGGTTCATAGTTTAATGTTTCATTATTTAAGGGTTCTTAAACCTTAGTATTTTACTCCTTGTAATAATATTTGACTTAATGTAGCTCGATTCATTTAATAGTTGATTTATTAAATTATTTAATATTTTAAAATTTAATTAATTTAATTTAATATATCAAGCAATAACATTTTAAATGTACGAGGAGTAGGCCGTTCCAAGTGCAAGTGGACAGCCTATCATGAGTTCAAACATTGAACATTTTAACAATTTAACAGCTCGACAGCCTAATAAGTTAATAATAACAAACCTAATGAGACATGACAACATAATAAGTTAACAACATAATAAGTTTAAAACATAACAAGTTAACAACATAATAAGTTAACAACATAATAAGTTAACAACATAATAAGTTAACAACATAATAAGTTAACAACATAATAAGTTAACAACATAATAAGTTAACAACATAACAAGTTAACAACATAACAAGTTAACAACATAATAAGTTAACAACATAATAAGTTAACAACATAATAAGTTAACAACATAATAAGTTAACAACATAATAAGTTAACAACATAATAA
>CM067535.1:6777200-6779700 GCA_034509925.1 Hirudinaria manillensis | reverse complement strand
TGTCAGCATTTTCCAGTGCTAAAAGCAGAAACGGTTTGTAATTAATAACAAAATACTTACTTCAAAGTCACCACATTATCTGCTGAAATCATCATCATCATCATCATTATCATCATCATCGTCGTCGTCGGCATCAGTTGCTCTCTTAAACATCATCAAGGTAATCGACATAGCGAGGCAACTGAAACGACTCCACGGCGTTGAGACCAGCAGAGCAATTCCATATCCGCCTCCGCACAGCAGTAACAAGGGGCCGTCAAACATGGGCCCAATGAGGAACGGGGGACTATCGAACAGCACCGATGGTTCGAGCAGCTCCAATCGAGGGACATCGGGTCCTTCGAATTCTTCTCAGCCTCCCCCTGGTCCACCGAGGGCTCCACCGCCGAGACACGGTCAGATGATCGACGATTTGCCACTCAGACTGGGTCTCTCCTCCTATCACTCGATGCTCTCTGCGGGTGTCTGTCCTCCACCTCTGCCACCGATTCCTCATCCGAACAGGTCGGTGACGGTACCCTTAGGAGCCCAGCAGCCGTCGGGAAACTTGGCGGGCATCAACAACAAGAAGTCGGCAACTCATTCTCAGCAGGAGTGCGATGGAAACATGGGAAGTCCCGGAAACTCGGATGTAGGTTTAGGGATGTCCAACGGAAGTTATCTGGACTCTCAGACCCTCACGCCCAGATCCGTCACCGACACGCTGGCAGTCTTGGGAGGATGCACGCCATTCGAAATAAGGCACAAGTCGGATCTCGGCAACACGGGCAGAGTTTTGGCCTTCGAAGCCAAAAGACACGGCTTCGATTTCGAGTTGGTTCTTTTCGTCGAACTGCCGATCGGTTCCGGCAACGTTTTCAGCAGTGACCTCATTCAGAAGCAAATAGCATCAGGTTCGGGGGTCGATCCTGCTTTCAAGGACTTCGCATCGTCATTGGCAACGTCTTTCAAGCACCTCCAATATCGTCTGAAACCCGACGGGGACGAATGGAGAGCCCTCGTGGAGCTTCTCAACGAGCAGGTGCGATCCTTTGCCGAAGCGGTTAAGAAGGACAACCTTCCCGTTCCTTCGGCGCCGTCTGTCGAATCTATAGTGGGTCTCCAGCGCTACATTAGCGCCCAGTCGATGCGTCTGGCAAACGTGCTCCAGCAGGTCAAGAGAAAGTCGTCGGCTGCCAACTTGGACGAGTTGGAATTGGGACAAATGTGCAAAAGATTAGGAATCGATTTCGGACGTCGTCACATGTGGATGCAGGCAGAAGCTCTGAAGATGTCGCTGCAGAATGCTGCGGCAGTGGGTTTGGCAGGGGGGGCCGGTGGCATAGCATCTTCGCTGCTAACTTCGCCATCTGCCAGGGCAGCGGCCGTCGACCCTAGCGTCTGTTTCCCTCTTTTGCCACCGCCCTTATTGGTCGGTTCGCTCGGACTCACGGGATGTCGAGATACTCCCCCGATCTGTCGCATGTCGTCGACTTCGCCAGACGATACCAAACAAATTAACGGCTTCGATCCGCTTTCCGGTCCTGCAGATCTGAGGAGACGCAGTCCGCCGGCCGGATTAACTGCCGGCGGACGGAGCAGCGTGGAGCCGACGGGCGCTGGAATTCACGGCCATCCGCACCACCAGCACCATCAGAATCAGCATCACCAGGCATCTATAGAAAACCTGAGATGCACTCTCTGCTTGGAACGCCTGGAGGACACGCACTTCGTCCAATGCCCTTCCGTTCCCGAACACAAGTTCTGCTTTCCATGCTCCAAGGAAAGCATCAAAAGACAGGGTTGCGGCAGCGAAGTGTACTGCCCTAGCGGACGAAAGTGTCCCCTGATTGGCTCTTCCATACCATGGGCTTTCATGCTCAACGAGATCGAAACCATCCTCGGGGCAACAGCCACTCCCCCCATTTCCTCGTCATCATCTCTTTCCTCAACGGCCGTCTCCTCCTCGTCGTCGTCGTCTTCATCCTCTTCTCTGACTACAGCGGCAGCGGCTCATCCGACGGTTTCCTGTTCTTCGTCGATCGAAGACACAAAAGACTTGAAAATCAAAAAAGAAAAAGAATCTTAGAATGTTTCAATGGGACGTGGGACTTTCTGTGACGTGACGTCGCGGCGCGTCAACGTCATGGACGACGTCATGACGACGACGACTCGTGCGGCGCCCGATCTTGTGCAATCTGGAGTTCTCTCTCTCATGCTTTTAGATTTCACTTTCTCGTGTTATGACTTAGACAGGCAGTGTTTCATCGTCCACAACCCTTTGACATGTTGAGGGTGAGGTAGGGAGGATCAAAAATATATAAAAGGTATATGCCTGGGTAGGTACAGGCCTTGGGGACATACAGGGAGGGTTGTTAGACTTTAACCTCAAGGATACGTTTTGATGAAACACTGGATGAAGGCAGGTGACTTGACACAGGTGATCGAGATCTTTAAAACGATGATCAGTTGATGACAATGGAGTGACTAATTAATATTGACGAGTGTTTTATGAATATTC